>OZ030005.1:181722158-182017158 GCA_964023405.1 Apodemus agrarius
ATGGGTCAACCCAGTGAGTTATCTTCCCAGTCTTTTACTATTTTCTAGTTTTAATTAAACTGCAAGTTACACTTTAATTACAAATTTAAATTATTCAAATAGAAATTTAATTACAATATGAATGGCCCTAACATACCACATAGCATTTCAAACTATGAAAGCAACCCTTTTCTTTTCATAACCATATACAATATCTTCTTCTTCTCCTCCTCCTCCCTTCTTCTTCCTCTCCTTTAAATAATACTATACCTGTCAAAATTCACTTGTACTTCCTAGATAATCTCAAGCAGTTTTTACTCATCTTTTCTTCAATTGGTTAACAAATTGTGTGCTGACTTATTCCTATCTGCCTGCGTAGACAAGATTCAATAGCACAGAAATGGGGGGTGGAAGTATTAGCAATACCCCTCTATGGCCTCCTCTGTTCAGAAACTGTCTCATTCAGCCCTTTCAGAAAAGCTCAGGTTCCATCTCAGCTCAGGGCCATACATAATGCTCTGGCCTGCTGGATCTTCCCACTCCAGACTCGCAAACTGACCACCAAAGAACCTTCCTCTGACACTATTTCTACTCGCTATATTGACAAAGCAAAGGACCGAACATGATTGCAGTTTCTTGTGGAGTCTAACAGCTGTGCAGTGCCCCACTGGTGCCTCTGACAGCTGTGCAGTGCCCCACTGGTGCCTCTGACAGCTGTGCAGTGCCCCACTGGTGCCTCTGACAGCTGTGCAGTGCCCCACTGGTGCCTCTGACAGCTGTGCAGTGCCCCACTGGTGCCTCTGACAGCTGTGCAGTGCCCCACTGGTGCCTCTGACAGCTGTGCAGTGCCCCACTGGTGCCTCTGACAGCTGTGCAGTGCCCCACTGGTGCCTCTGACAGCTGTGCAGTGCCCCACTGGTGCCTCTGACAGCTGTGCAGTGCCCCACTGGTGCCTCTGACAGCTGTGCAGTGCCCCACTGGTGCCTCTGACAGCTGTGCAGTGCCCCACTGGTGCCTCTGACAGCTGTGCAGTGCCCCACTGGTGCCTCTGACAGCTGTGCAGTGCCCCACTGGTGCCTCTGACAGCTGTGCAGTGCCCCACTGGTGCCTCTGACAGCTGTGCAGTGCCCCACTGGTGCCTCTGACAGCTGTGCAGTGCCCCACTGGTGCCTCTGACAGCTGTGCAGTGCCCCACTGGTGCCTCTGACAGCTGTGCAGTGCCCCACTGGTGCCTCTGACAGCTGTGCAGTGCCCCACTGGTGCCTCTGACAGCTGTGCAGTGCCCCACTGGTGCCTCTGGCTCTCTCACCCTTCTTGCCACACTCCAGGCAGGCTTTCTAAGTCTATTCAAGGGATCCTTTGCTGTGGCTGGAATCTACCTCAGGGTGCCCCTTCCATGCTCCTTTTCCCTCCCCTCTCCCCAAAGTCAGATCTGAATATTCTTTCTTGAAGAAAGACTCCCCATTCCCCCTGGGGGGGGGCTCCTCCCGTGTATCTGGCCTTGTGTTCAGCCGTGGTCCTTTAGTTTGGTGCTGTCTATGTGATGTGGCTTCTGAGCCGCATTTGCTTGAGCTGTGTTCTGGTGTGTGCTTGGGAGGTTCTCAAATGAATGTGTACTGATTTGGCTTCAAGAAACTCTCTTGTCTGCCCTAGAGTTCCTCTTCTGGCCTAAGAGGAAGGATTTGTTCTTTAACAATAAACTGACAACTACTAAGCCCTAAGTTGTCCACACACATAATGTAGGAATTTCATTTCTTTAGAAAAAAATGTGGTCATTAAAATAGAAAACTCGGCAGTGAGCAGCGGCTTGGTAGCTGTATACACTGCCTTGTCTTTTCAGCCCCCATCACCTGATCTCCTTGTCTTCAGAAAAGACAGAGCTACTCAGTCTGTTATCAGAAATATAGACACTTCAAATACCGTAATCCAGGCCATAGACCTGCAGGGGCCGAGGAATGGACAACTAGCCAGGAAAGGTCAACTGGGCCCTTTATAAACTGTATCTTAATTTCAGCATGAAACAATCCTCATGTCCAACTTCAAAAAGATTATTTCTTTCTGATACAGTTCTAATTATATTACTTATGGATATTCAATATTCTTAGAGTTGTACTGTGTAAAACTTCAGGTGTACAAATCTGATGACTTAGCTTGCCGTGATCTCACTGAGGGCAGCAGGTCTATACAGCTTTAAAAAAATAAAATCAGGAAAAGGCATTAAGTTATACTAGTTTAATGAGAGATTTATTACCTAAACTTTGGAAAATCAGGAAATGTCAGAGTTGGATTCCAGGAGAGATATTTCTAGAAAAGGAAGGGGAAAGATCCCAAATATGTCAACATTTGATCTGTTCACTGCCTGGCACAGTAATCCTTTGGGTTAAACACGGGTTTCATATCGCACAGACTCTAACCTTGCACAACGCAGGCCAATATTTAATGAAAAATTGCTGAATGGTTTCAAAGGAGTAAAATATTTTCACCTTTTCTTTGGTTTTTGAGACAGGGCTTCTCTGTGTAGCCTGGGCTGTCCTGGAACTCACTCTGTAGACCAGGCTGTCCTTGAACTCAAGAGATCTGCTTGTTTCTGTCTCGAAAGTACTAGGATTAAAATGGCGCACTCCCACTGCCCTAATTTTACTTTTTTTTAAAAGCACTTACCTTGACACAACTGGCCAGTTAAACTAAATTATCTCTTAAAGAAGAAAAAAAGAAACAACTGAAAAATGAATAGGATCATATCTCCAGTGTTTCCACAGGAAAATTAGGATTCTTAGGAGTTTCTTGCTCCTAAGACTGATTACAACTTTGAAGGTGTAGTGCTTGTGGGTTGCTGACATATTTCATGAGAGTAAGAAATCATTTAATATACATACATGCATATTATCTGTACATATATATATATATAATAAGTGAGGCGCCCAGAGGTGCCTCCAAGATGAAGCCCCAAAAAACTTCCCACACAGCATGAGTTCTCTGTGAGGAAGGGCCTTCGCTTTGGACCTGGCAGTTAGGCCAGCCACCCGGGCGGGCACGGCTCTGAGTCCCCCTGTAGCTCCCATGCTGTGTGTCTATTCTGGGACATGACATCTTGGAGTTCTACTTCAAAGCAAGACACTTCCCTTATTTGTTTCTTATCTGGCCTTAGCTTGTAATTCCGAAACTCGACTGCTTCCCCCACACAGTATCTTCTTTCCACTGAGACCAGATGCTATTGAAGATGATTTATTTCTTCCCTGGAGAGGGTGTATGCATGTCCCGGAGGTCAATTTTATTTCTATGAACATTTGGCCGCATCTTAATGAGCATCTTTCTGCATCAGCCTCTTGCTCTGATCGGATGCACACATGCGCACGTGCACTGGGGCGACTGGGATTGAGCTCTTGCAGCTGAAGGCACTTTGTGAACTCTCATACCTGTCATTTCATCCTTCCAGTGCATCCTTCCCATCTCTCCGTGTCCCTGCTTTTTCAACAGTGAACTCACCTTCCATGACTAATGCAATCCGTAAGTGGCCTTCATGCTGGTTCCACAGACTTTAATTTCCTAACATTTCCCTTTAGACTCCCCCTAACATCCTCTTTTTAAAAAAGAAAATCCCTTCTTGGAATTAGTCAGTGTCTCCACATGGCCCCCTGTGTGAACTCTATCCACAGGGCGCGGAGGCTTCAGGTGTATAGCTGTGCTCAGGTCTGGCCTGCTCAGGGGGAGGTAAAGCAGACGGTCCTTGGGTGGACTTTCAGCTGCCACATGTGCTGAGTCCCCTGCTAGGAGTGGTGAACAAGGCAGGAACAAACCAGCTGAGGTTCATGATCTAATGGAGCTCTTGAGTACTTAGTGTGATATTCAAAGCTGAAACAGGAAGCAGGTGTCGGCTCTGTGGGATGAGGCTGAAAGGGCTGGCTGTGGGCAGTGGATCCTGGCTTGCAGAGAGCCTTATTGAGGTGCCATGCCACCTGGCAGGAACTTATCGACCAATGTGAAGTTCCTCTCCCATCCTTTGATTGGGAACTCCTATGTTAGCCATAATCCCCTCCACCTAGGGTGGAGTGCTCAGGCAAAGGTGAAGCCTATTGTTCTTCAAGGATCTGCAGTCTCCTGAGAACCACTAGCCACCTGTGGAGCAACTGAACTGATTCTGCTGAGAAGCTTCCAGACTTTTCCCCCTGCCTATATACATTGGGAGTTCTTCATTAAACTCTGAGACCTTGAATAGCAGGTGTTATCTTGGGCTCTGTCTCTTTTTTGCCACCTTCCCATACATCCCCAGCTTCCCTTCCAGGTAACCCGTTCGATGTAACTACCGGCAGTTACACTGGCTGGTTACTTAACCATAAAAGGAGACGACATCTATCTCATGAGAGTCCTTGTGAAGCTTCACCAGTGCAAAGTTGTATATTAGGCACTGTACATTTCATTAGTTATTGCTATTAGATTTTAAAATGTAACAGCAGCATTTAATGCAGGGACCTTAGAGTTATCCATATAAAACAAAGAACTTATCTCTACTGTAGAAAAGCTTTTGGAGACAATTCGTAGAAGAAGGGAATTATTTCTGGCTGTTTCACGAGCCTGATTCTGGAGAGCAGCATGTGTGAGCCCCTTTCTAGCTCTCGCCATCGCCATCGCCATCGCCGTCCCCAAAGGGCCTATTGTTTTCATCCTTGACGCAGCTGAAGGTCTGTATGGACAAACAATCTGAGAGCCATTCGGTCCCGTGTTGCTTCAGAATGAAGAGGCACTGGGCTCGCTGCCCCCCCCCACCCCGCCCCCCGTCCAGGGCAATTTCATAATTGACTCTTACTCTTAGGATAGAAAATAAAAACTAATCGGAGCTCAGTCTTTGTATATCTTTTACTTTTTGATAAAGGTCATGGACCAAAAGATTAGGGTTTAAGTCCATGAAAACTTTATCTGCTGCTGAGGAGGCCAGGCTTGTCCTAGAACCTGAGCTGTGGATGAGAAGCTGAGAGGAGAAGCCGCCAGCACTCTGGCAGCCCTGGAGATGGCCTGGAATTTAATTTGTGTTGATGAGTATATCTAATGAGATCACAATTATAGTTCTTTTCCCCCATCATTTTATTGATATGTAATTCACACTCCATATGGTTCACTGATTAAGGTATAAAATTCAATGACTTTTAGTATATTCACAGAATTGTGCATCTATCACTACAACGTTAAAAAGATATTGTTGTCAACCCCCAAAGGAAACTCTGAACCCCTCAATATCATTCTCCAGCCTCTCTTCCAATCTCTCAAACCTAGAAAACCATTAACCTTCTGTGTAGACTCCCATGCAGCCTCATACAGCACACAGTCAGTATGAATATACACTGAAGTTACAAAAGTAATGGAAGAGAAGGATAACTAGGAACAGAATATTAAGAAATCTTTCATTTTTTAGAACACATTATTTTTTTCAGAATAATTATTAATATATCACTTTTATAAAAAGCAAATACTTTAATGAACAGGAATGGGAGCATGAGCTTTTCATGGGAAGACCCAGAGGAACAGGAGCAGGAAGTCCAGGAGGGACTGGAGAGAAGGCCTGAGTGCCCAGAAAGCTGGAGGAAAAGAAGCCATAGGGTGGGGGTAGGGGGGCGGCAGGGGCGGAAAATGGCTAAGGTTCTCTTTGTGCTCTGAGATTTAGGAATGAGGATTATTTACTGAAGGATGCTCTCACGTTGTCCTTAGTTTTCTGCTAATTTAAAGTGAAGCAGAAGAGGAACCCGGGGACTGAACAGTGTCAGACTGTCAAGTCTGGGAGACTGAATGAGGAAGGACTGCTAAGGAGGACAGGACGATCACACAGAAATGAGGCCCCGCCTTAGAACCCTGTGAGCCACCTCTACCTCTGGGACATCCACATGATTAAGGGAGTGGCTTCTAACACCCACAGGGGATGGCGCCTTTCTTCCCTTATTCTTCTCCCCTTTACTTTGACCATTTTCTGAACTAGCAGGAAGGAGCGGGGCTGGGAATACAGATCTTACTGTCAGTCACTGTAGGAGAGAACTCCTAAGAAAACCCCGAGAGTCACCTTAGAAGAAATGGTATCTATGTAAGGGTGAATTATAGGTTAACAGAGCAGCCTCGGTGGACCTGGATGGAAGCAAGCTGAGCTGGGGTAGTGCAAAACAGACAACAAAGATAGAACATTGTGATTCTTTGTTTTTTTTTTTTTTTTTTTTTTTTTTAGATTAAAAATATATTCAAGTAAAAGGTAAAATGATATACCATCATCTACAGTAATAAATGTACATTTGCCTCAAATGAAGTGAGGCTCTTTGTTTTTATGCTTTTTTTTTTGATGTTGAACATTCTTTTTTTATTTTCTATATTCTATGTTTACATTCCAAAGGCTTTCCCCTTTCCCAGTCCCCCCCCCCCCGATTCTTTGTTTTTTATTGGTTTTTTCAAAATGGGGTTTCACTGTGCAGCTCTGGCTGTTGTGTTTTATAAATGATAGGGAGAAAAGGAATATGCTTGGTGGAGGTGCGGTAAGGTGTGGGGAAGGGGTGCCTTCACAGGCCCACGCTGAGCCATCCTCCCCCCCCCCCCCCCGCCAGGGACTAGTCACACGATGGCATGGTATAGAATAGAGTGTATTCAGGGCACGGGAGGCGAGTAGAGAAGGGAGTGGAGACAGAGAGGGGCAGAGAGAGAGAGAGAGAGAGAGAGAGAGAGAGAGAGAGAGAGAAGGAGGAGGAGGAGGAGGAGGAGGAGGAGGAGGAGGAGGAGGAGAAGGAGAAGGAGAAGGAGAAGGAGAAGGAGAAGGAGAAGGAGAAGGAGAAGGAGAAGGAGAAGGAGAAGGAGAAGGAGAAGGAGAAGGAGAAGGAGAAGGAGAAGAGGAGGAGGAGGAGGAGGAGGAGGAAGAGGAGGAGGCCAGCCATTAGCATGTGGAGTGACAGGAGGGAGAGCAATCCGGGAAGAGGGGGGAGGGCTGAGAGGGGGGGGTGAGAGCAAGAAGGCAAGAGAGAGTGGAGGGGCAAGCAGCCCCTTTACAGTGAGTCAGGCACGCCTGACTGTTGCCAGAGAGACTGCCAAGCAAACATTTTGATTCTAACAGGTGTCCCACAGGTAAAGTCATTTGCATGAAGACAAGTGGTGGATGGGTAACAGCAATGGTTGTAGTGATATTGATGCTGACAATGATCACTTAGTGTTTGCTAATCCTCACAAAGTACTGTGATGTAGGTACTTTCATTAGCCTGATTACATGGGTAAAGAAATGAAAGTTCAGAGAGATTAAGTCCTGTGTCTGAGGTCTCACAGCTGGTGTGAAGTTAGGCATCCTGACCTGGCTTCCTGTCCAGTGCTGGTGCCATGTTACGATGACCCCTAAACTCACAGAAACACTTCATTTCCCAAAGCTTCCAAATTTAGGACCAACTACTTACTATGTTGTCATTCACTGCGTAATTTAGCGAATTCATCTGAGAAAGACAAGGTTTATATTTGTAGCTAATTATCTTCTAGAATTTTACCAAGTCAGTGTTCTCCTATGCTCACACCTATAAGTCAGGCTGACACTGACTTTGTTATCAATACTGTGCGACTGATTGAAATTGATTACTCAATTTTTAAGTAGAATAAAGTCACTTCCACTTCTTACTGGAAAAAAATGTGTGTAAGGATTTAAAAAAAAAACCCTAAAAAGAAGTGGATAGTATATACCAGCTACAAAGTAACCAGCTTACAGTGCACCAGTTAGGACACAGAGCGGGTTACAACAGTCAGGGTATGGGGAGTAATACATTCTAGCATATAAAAAAGTGGGTTAAATTTCCACAGGGAATAACTGTAGACTGGGGAAGGAAGAAGAGCCAGTCTGTGAAGGTCGCTCGCTCACAAAAGCAAGTCAAGTGAAGACCACAGAGAAATAAGAAACTCTATTGGTGTGTGTGTGTGTGTGTGTGTGTGTGTGTGTGCGCGCGCGCGCGTGTGTGTGGTGTGTGTTTCATGAGAAACAGAGAATGTCCAGCTCATCTGCTTTTTCAATTATGAACAGGAAATATAAAACTATATTTAATAAACACACTAAAACTGTAATAAAAGTGACTTTAGACCCATGTTGGGAGAAGCAGAGAGGGAGTCTGAGAGAGGAAACTCAGCAGGGTCCCCAGCCCTCCTGTGCATCTGTCACTGTCAGACCCCCTGCCCTTCAGGGTGCCCTCCTCAGGCCTATCCTATTTCTCTGCCTCCCTGTCTCCAGTGCCCATTGCTTCCCTGTGGTTTCTCCCCAGCCCCTTCCCCACCACTCTCCGAAAGCAGAAACCAATAGGGAACCTTGAGGAGCTCAGCGCTGATTCCCCTGAATTCCCACTTGCAATGCCAGCCCATCCCTCTTTATGCCTTCCCATTGCCAGGATAACATCCGCATTGCTAAAGGGTGCCTAAGGTTCTTTGTGAGAGGGAGGGTGTTGCCTCTCACAAGAAGCTTTTACTATTTGATTATCACCTATAGAAATTGTCCTTCGGTTTCTCATAGGGAAGATGAAGATTTAACCTCCAACTTCAATTCACTCTCATTTTCTCAATTTGATGAAATTTTGCTCTCACTTCCTTTTCTGTTAATCTCATCCATTTCAAACAATGCACTGAAACCTATAATTTCTGTCAGCAATCCCTCACAGTTATCTAGAATAGCCCACAGGGAGCAGAAACCACCTACTGGCAAGCAGAGTACTGATTTCCATAATTTCTGTTTTTGTCAGCATGGCATTCCTATCCCATGAAGCTCTTGTCCAGGAGGACACAACTTGAAACTGTGTTCTTGTGCTTTGTCCAGAAGGTTCCATTTAAGCTCACGTTCGAGTGCTTGTGTTTGACAACAGTAAATGACTGGTGACTCTAAGAATCACTGAAGCCTTTATCACAGAATCATTGCTTTGCTAGGTCACTGACCTCCAACTATCATTTGAAGCCATTAGCCCAGTGTCAATCATGTCTCTGCATTTAAAGGCCTCCCCCAAGCCTCTGATATAGTCTGACTTGATTCCTGTCTTTCAGAGGTGCTATTAAGATACTGTGAAGAAAGGTTTCTTTCTTAGAATAGCAGTCAGCAAATTCAGTTTTGCCTCATCAGAAGGTTACTCTGGTGGTAATTTGGAGGGAGAATTCAAAAATTTGCAGTTCTTCTGAGACTTCCCTCCTCTCCATCACCTCTTAAGGAGAGAGCTTGAGATCTGGGATCCCTATGGAAGAGTTGGGGGAAGGATCGAAGGAGCTGAAGGGGATGGCGACCCCACAGGAAGACAAACTATCAGGACCCCTGGAAGCTCCCAGAGACTGAGCTACCAACCAAAGAGCAGACACAGGCTGGTCTGAGGCCCCCAGCACATACGTAGCAGAAGTCTGTTTTGTCTGGCCTCTGTGGGAGAGGATGCACCCCTTCTGTAGAGACTTGACGCAGGGAGGGGGGATACCTGTGGAGGGGCACCCTCTCAGAGGAGAAGGGCGTAGGAGAAGGGGAGAAGAACTGGTGAGGAGAGACCAGGAGGGGGCAACATTTGGGATGTAAATAAATAGCATGATTAATATGAAAAGAAAGACAAGGGAGCCCTGCAGCCTCCTTCTGGAGGTCTCTGCTCTCTGCATTCTTTGAGCGCTCCAAATGCTGAGGAGCCCTTTTAAGGAACTTTATGATTATCCAAGAGTGACTTTTAGCCTTGTGGGAATGTCTTTTTATCAGCTCTATCTTATCTTTGTCTGTCTTGCCATTTCTTGAACATCTTTAAAAAAGAAATCTTGTTGGGGAAGAGAACAAAGGTTCAAGTCTGTCCACACACTAGCCCCTAGGACAAAAACACCCACAAAGACTCTTCCTCACCGGAACCCTTTGAACTAACCGGGCTTCAGATCTATTTCAAAAATGGTCTGAGCATTCACTCTGAGAACTCTTACTCCTGCTGTTCTGAGACCAACTGTGAGAGGGGTTACCTTTCCAAGTGTGCCTCCTGAGAACTGAAAATTCAAGTTTTCCACTGGAGATGGTCCAGCCACCTGGACGGGAACCCAGTCATGAGGTGCGCAGACACCTACAAGGGAGCGTTTCCAGGCTCCCGTGGGTTTCTCAGGCTGAGCTAAAGTTCCGACCTCTCTGGCCTCATTGCTGCTTCTCACATGTTCAGCATCCAAATCCTCGAGCCTACTCTCGTATGGCACAACTGCACCAAGGAGAGTATGTTTAAAAAATGTTCATTTGAGAAATACTTTAGAATAAAACAGGGTATAAATAGCAAGTAATCTTCATTTCTTAATTGGCGTGAAGAAACTCCCAAGAGAAACTCAAAACCTAAAATTGTTTAAGAGATCCCTTTGCCAAGGCTCAGAAAAAAAAATGTGAAGCACTTCAAACGTTCTCATAGCTTCCCTTACACATTGTAACACATTCCTCTCTATTCTATGCTTTTCCATTTCCTTCTGCTTCTGGTTTTCACTCAAAACCCACTACACTTCTCACCAGAGGCTCAGAATTTAATTACTTAAATGCTACTTAATGCTAAGTCACACTTACTGTAGGAAAAAACCCCGAGTTTTCATTTCTAGTCTAATGTTGAGCTTAGAACCATCAGAAAGAGGTTTCAAAGCTTAGATAACCCATTATGAATTCTCTAGAGAAGTCTAGAGTAGACTAATCATATATGATGTCAAGCTTTCAGGTCTACAGCCTTAGTTTGTGTGTCAGTGGAACCTCAAATGCAAAAGGTTGGATGGAGAGGAAAGAATAGGATACCAGGATGATGCAATAGAGTCAGGATGGCAAATGGAGTTTTTATTCAGTTTTATCAGTAAAGAACAGAGGAGTCTATGTGAAATGCAAGGAGACACTAGCCTGCCCAGTGCTTCCTCTCTAACTTCGTTAGGCAGCATCAGGAGCAGAGCCCCCCTCCCCCACCACGTTCCTTTTGTATTCATTTTTGAGACAGAGTCACCCAATGTAATCTAAGCTCAACCTCACTAACGAATTCTCGTGCCCCAGCTGCTCAAGTGCTGGAATTATAGGCATGTGGTGCTTAGCTTAGCCCAGCTTTCTCTCCTGAATGGCTTGAAGAAAACCCAGGACTGTTGTGAGATCTGCAACGTTCACTAAGTATTTAAAGTGAACCTCAGAACAAAATGCAGCATGCCAGTGCCACCACGCTGTCCCTCTCTCCTGCTTTCTGAGTCACCCTGGTGGGGGTGTATGGGGCTGGCTATGGTATGAGAATTACCATATGGTAATTCCTCCTGCACCTTGCCTCCCTGGTGCAGGCCGTCAGTCCCTGCACCTTTACCTGACCTTTCCTCCAGCCCTCTGCACCCTCCACGCTTCAGGCGCCTACTCATGGCTTATTCTCTAACGCTGCATATCTTCCATTCTTACTTGAAAGTTATATTCTGTACCTTAAAAAACACTGATGGCCATATCAGCCCGTGGTCTGCTCACACTTGAATCATGACTTATTTATCATGCCTTCATTTAATAGTTTCTAAATGTTTTTTATATAGTACTCATCTAATTTGCATCAACATGACTATAATAATGACATTAAACTGAGAAACATGAGAACAACAGATGTATACCTACATACCATTTAACAGCAATTCATACTTATAGAACTCCCACCATCAGTATACAAAACCCTTACACTACGGTGAACTGGATAAGTATGTCTCTCATAGGCTCTGGTATTTGAACACTCTTTTGCAGTTGGTGACATCCTTAGGAGAGGTTTGTAAGGTACAGCCTTGCTGGACGAAGTATGTTATTGGTGATGGGAAACTGAGACTCTATAGCCTTGTCCTATTTCCAATTTAGCTTCCTGCTTTGGCCACCATGCCTGTCTACTGCCATCCTCCTGACCTCATCCTTCTGAAGCCATAAGCCAAAATAAAGTGTTCTTGGTCATAGAGTTTTATCTGAGCAATGGGAAAGTATTACACCCAATGTGATGGTTTGTATATGCTCGGCCCAGGGAGTGGCACTATTTGGAGGTGTGGCTTTACTGAAGCAAGTATGTCACTGTGGGTGTGGGCTTTAAGACTTTACTCCTAGCTGTCTGCTAGTAGCCTTCAGATGAAGATGTAGAACTCTCAGCTCCTCCTGCACCATGCCTTCCTTGATGCTGCCATGTTCGCACCTTGATGATTCTGGACTGAACCTCTGAACCTGTAAGCCAGCTCTGATTAAATGTTGTCCTTTATAACAGTTGCCTTGGTCATGGTATCCGTTCATAGCAGTAAAATCTTGACTAAGAAATCCACCATGAAGATCTCTCTTACGTTGTCTCTTAGTTGTCACATTTACCTTGTAAACTCCCACTACTTCTGATCTCTAGCATCTGTGAACCCAATCTTTTTTTTTAATTTATTCATTTTATATATATCTATCTCTCTATATATATCTATATATGAGTACACTGTAGCTATCTTCACACACACCAGAATAGAGCGTCAGATCCTACTACAGATGGTTGTGAGCTACCAGGTGGTTGCTGGGAACTGAACTCAGGCAGGACCTCTGGAAGAAGTCAGTGGTCTTAACCACTGAGCTATCTCTCCAGCCCCCATTCTTTATCTCAAAATTTTGTCATTTAAAACTGTTTTCAGATTAACTTTTTCATTAAGCAGTTTTTTAAGAAAAAGGAAGATCTTCTGTGGTTTCAAGGAGCTGCCTTTAAAGTTTGGATGTTATAAAAAATTATGGCATTAGCTCTTTCAAAGTGATTAAACCATGGAGGTTCTGCTCTCATGAATGGCATTAAGGCCCTTAAGAAAGTCATCATGGTGGGAGCAGATGCAGAGTGTCACAGCTAAAGGGAGTCCTGTGGAGGAGGGGAGGAAGGATTGAAGGAACCAGAGGGGTCAGGGACACAGCGGTGGGACATGGCCCACAGACTCAGCTGACTGGGACGCAGGCCTTCTGCACATACGTAGCTTGCTGCATAGCTTCTGCTCTCATGGAAGTCCTCACAGTGGGAGAGGGGCCGCCCCTGACTCTTGGCTACTTGTGGACCCTTTTCCTCCTACTTGGTTGCCTTGTCCAGCCTTGGAGGGATCGTATGTGCCTGGTGCTCTTGTAGCTTGTTATGACATGTTTGGTTGATGTCTCTGGGAGGTCTGATGTTGTTTGAGGGGAGGAGGAAGAGGGTGGATCTGGAGGATGGGGAGGTTAGTTCGGGGATGCTGGAGAGAGGCTAGGTAGGGGAGGAAGGGGAAACTGTTGTTGGGATGTGGTACAAGAGAGAAGAATTAAAACATTATGCAGAAAAAAAAGCAATGGAAAAAAAAAACCAGACAGTCATCACACCGCTGTCAGCTACTTGCCTGCCCTGTCTTCTACTATGCAAAGGCACAGCACAGAACTCCTCTCCTGAAGACACAGCTCTAACCAGACCACAGAATCTGCTGGTTGATCATGGACTTTGCAGCAATGAGAACTATGAGAAACAAATTTCTGTTATCTACAAATTATCCTGTCTTTGAGACTGTGTTCCACTGGGACAAAACAGACTGAATAAAATAACTTATTCAAGTTTATGATAATAGCTCCCCCCCCCCACCTTTTTTGCAGAATAGTATTCTATGAAATGAGAGTGCCAGAGATTAACTATTTTTTTTTTTATCCATCCACAGATACACATTTTGATCTGAAAGGATAAGGTTATAAGCTAGGAATCCCCTGTGCCTGGGCACGTGGGAGGCACCTGGATCTCCAACTCCAGTGGGGGAGGGTGGGCACGACACTGCGTGGAGGCCACGTAAGCGGAAATGACTTAACTATTTCTTCCGGCCTCTGTGAGAGGCTGGTAGGTCGTCAGAAAGCGCAAGTTCGGATGGATTGAACTGGTTGGCTTAGAAGCTTGTGGTAGGCGGGTTCTGTTGTAAGTCTATAAAGGCCAAGGCAAGCCAGTCCTCGGCGGGCTTGCTTCTTTACTCTGCTGTGGAGACTGTAACCCCCAGAGCTCTGGAAATTAAAATCCTCTTGCAAATTGCATCAGGTCTGTCTCTCGTGGGTGTTTTGGGGTGCTGGTTTCCGAGGCATGGGGTGCAGAAGTACCCCGTTTTTTCTTTCGGTTCTTACAGATCCTTACCAGGTTTTCCTGTTAGTAATAACCCTGCCACAAACAAGTGTGTACATTATTCAGTGTGAATATAAATTTTATCTTGGAGTGTGACTATGTGGCTGTATGGTTAAGAATGTGTTTAATTTTAAGAAATGTTTTTCTGGAGTGGCTGACCTACCTCTCCACCCACAGGGACTCTGTGAAATGCTGAGCCCTGCTCCTCTTCAGTAGCAGTAGAAGGTACTTTGACCAATCTCAAAAGGTAGACAAATCCGTGGCAGGCTGTTATCCATATGGCCTCAGAATGGCCTGGTTTTCTTTCTGAGCCACTGAGTCTTGCAGTCATTTGGAGAGCCTTTTAGGCTAACCATTATGAGTAACAAGATGGCAGGAGATTGTGATTGTGTGGGAACCAGGTGGAGAACGGGTGACAGGGCCTGCTGAGTAGACTCGCGAAGCAGGGGGATAAAGGAGTGTCCCTCTGGAGTCACTGGCTGCTGGCCCGGCAGGTGGGGCTACCTTAAATCATTCCCACTGAAGTCCATGTGTGGCTTGCAGGCTCCCAGAACGATGAAAGCATTGCAATCTCAGGAGGGGGCAGGGCCACATGACTAGCTTTCATTTTCCCCCCTTTCAGATGTGAAGACATGAAAAGAGACTTTTCCTTAAAAAGATGTGTGTAATATTTCCTATTATGTTGTGTACCTTTTCTATTCCCCTAACACTAACCTAGAAGCATACCCCTTGAGGATTATGCCATGTTAGTATGTTGAATCATATAGACTCACAGGCTAATACTTTTAAGGTCAGTTTAAGGACCACATGCAGGGTGAATAGCAATGTGATGTCCCTGTGAGGGTAAGCAGGCCCTCCTCAGACAGTTTTCTGGGGAAGAAAGAATGTGGGGAGCTACAGATTTTCTTAATGTTTCTCTCTCTCTCTCTCTCTCTCTCTCTCTCTCTCTCTCTCTCTCTCTCTCCCTCCCTCCCTCCCTCCCTCCCTCCCTCCCTAGTCCCCTCCTCTGTGTGTGTATAGTAATTGATTGGGGTGATCCGTTTTTATATTTAAGATATCGACTTTTAGAATTAACACCCCTTCAACCTTAAAGATGGAAAAATAACTATTAAGTAATGCAAGAGGTTTGGGAGAAGAGTTCAATTTATAAAAATCCTATTTAAGCAAGATTGACAAATTGTTTCTCAACTCAGCTAATGATTGATTCATAAGGTGGTGACAATACAAGACTGTGGCATGTGTGAGATGCCACTTGAAAGCAGAGCACCAGGAACAGTGAGTTTTAACATTACTTCCCTTGGAAATTGAGAAATGGTAGGAGAAACAAATGAAGCCAGCCTTGGACACTGACTGCACAGTGTGGCCCTCTACTGTAGGGCACCCCATCCCACCACAGAGCCATCTCCTGGGAAATTCTCCCAGGCTTAAGGCTCAGCTTGGACAGCAGCTCCCAGACAGAGCTCCCCTCCTCTGGAACAGAGCTAAGTGCTCCCGGCTTCATGTTTTCAGCTCACCGTACATTCTTACAGCGCTAATCACAGAGAATGTTAGCAAGTTGTTTATACGTTGGCCTTTGCCATGGACAGAGTCTCTGAGGGCAGAAATAACAGTCATATTTGTAATATATTACTTGTTATAGTGCCTGGAATGCAAGAGAAATGGAATAAACAAAAAATGAAGGGAAGCAGAAAGACAGATCAAGGACAGATGGACATATAGGATATTCTATTATCAACATAAAGCTTAGTGTTCCAGTGTAAGAATAAATCACCTGATAAATCTAGAGTTCTCAGTGATTCATGCTATAGGGTCACCCAGCCATGTAGTTCTGTGTTTCTCTCACAGTATATTTATATATTTGTGTTGAAAAAGAGGTTAATCCACAGCGACCTGTGACAAGCTACATTTCCCAAGGCATTTATAGATGGATATTGCTAAAATCATTTCTTATTCTTATCCCTCATTTTGTACACTACTTTTCATATTAAACTATTTTTTATCATTCAAAAACTAAATGTGTGAGCTCAGTGTGTTGACATTCTCCTGTGGTAGTAGCTACACTGGGAGGTTGGGGCAGGAGAGTTGTGAATTGGGGTCCAAGGCTAGCCCAGCCTACAGAACAATAATCTATCTCCCCAAACGCAAAGGTCTAGGGTCTCTCACAGTCAGACTATGGCCAGAACAACTTTGCAGCAGCCCTTCCCTCCTTATAAGCGAAGCAAAGCAAGTTTTACTTTTATAAATGAACTTATTTATAACTTGGTGTGGGTGTTGGAACCTCTGCGAGCTCAGATTTGGTAAAAATTGACCATATCATTTCAGGAATAAGATGCAACTGGACAACAGCCAATCACATACACAGCATACTTTGCTTTTGCGTTCACTATTAAGTGGTTAAATCACAGTGACTACAGCCGTAGACTACACAAGCCACCATTTATCATAGGTATGGTTGAATCTGTGCAGACTCACACTCGGCAATGTAATGGCAGCAGTGTGTCTTGGGAGGATAGGAGACCAGTGTTTGTGAGACGAGGAGTGGAGGTGAGCGTGCCTTGCGTCGAGGTTTCCGAGTGGAGTGCCTGCGAGTCAGCCTGCTCTCCGTATCCCACCTGTGCCAATGACGCTCAACAGCTCAGTGACAAGCTCCTCCCTGAGACAGTCCGCTGTGGCCTACACACGCTCCTGCTGGGAACACGTCTGTAACAGCGAGAGCGCTCTGCCATTGTGCAAGCTCTTCTCCAGCCCGGACATCACTTCTGTGTGCTCCTGGACTGTGGTGACAGGATGCTCAGAGAGATGAAACAGCAAAACAGTTACTAATTCTGCCATTTTATATGGCCATAGGAAGACTTTGTGCTGAAAATCTAATCAGCAAAAATAATACAGACCGTGAGGTATTTGTTTGGCAAAAACACAAATTTTAATTCATCCTAAAACATTTTGCAGAATTTGAAAACTATGTTTAGATAGAATATCTAATAGAATATCTTTAAAAGAGAAATAAATTCTCCTTTTAAACCTGTCAATTTTTTATTACAATAAAAGGAACCTAGAAAATATTGTTATTGATGATTTTCACTGCAAATAACTTTTCCGTATTGAGGAAGGTTTTATAAGGGGGTTCCTCTCTGGGTATCGAATGCACCAAGCATGCCTGAGTGCGATCAGCTGACAGCTGGGGTGGGATGGGAGGAGGCCACCCCACAGGCAGGGTGAGCAGCCCTACTGCTGCAGATCTGGGGGTGGGGGTGGGGGTGGGGAGGAGGCCGCCCCACAGGCAGGGTGAGCAGCCCGACTGCTGCAGATCTGGGGGTGGGGGTGGGGGTGGGGAGGAGGCCGCCCCACAGGCAGGGTGAGCAGCCCGACTGCTGCAGATCTGGGGGTGGGGGTGGGGGTGGGGGTGGGGGTGGGGGTGGGGGTGGGGGTGGGGGTGGGGGTGGGGAGGAGGCCGCCCCACAGGCAGGGTGAGAAGCCCTACTGCTGCGGTCCAGCTCTGCCTCACTCATTCCTCACTCTCAGCAGGTCAAAGTTCTTACTCAGCAGCAGGATCTTCACTCTAATGTGACAAACCTTTACAAAGCTGACCTATTGAGATACATTTCACACATTATAATATTTACTCACCTAGAGTATCCGATCTGAGGGATGTTAGTATATTTATAGTTATGTAACCATCACCACAAACAGGTTTAGAGCATGTTACCTTTTGAGTGGGGTGGCGTAATGAGTAACAGGCATTCCTGCTCTCCCTTGTCCATCCCTCTGGGCTCCCCCACCCCCCAGGTCTCTTTCCATCCCCGTGCACTTGCTGGTGATGTGCGCCTCACATGGCAGGTTTTCAAGGTTCATCTATGCTGTTCACAGAGGTAGCATATATCAATACCTTGTTCCTTTTCTTGCCAAATAATATTTCTTTGCATGGATATACCTATTTTAATCAGTCAACGGATGTTTACATTGCTTTTACTTTTTAGCAATCCTGAGAAATGATATGTGGTAATATATAGGCTTTTATATAGACATATGTTGCTAATTACCTTGGTTATATATACCTAGTAGTGGGCATGTTAGTACATGTGATAGCTATTAAACTGACTTCCAAGGGGTTTCCTCAAAAGAGATTGGCATTGTCCCTCCTCATCAAAGGGAAGAAGGGAGAGGATGGAAGGCAGTCATCCCTGAGCACTGGTCTCTAGAACAGAAAGTAAAGCCTGCGTACTTTGCACTGTGCTACGGTGAGGACCAAGACAGTCACACAGGACCTTCAGTCAGGTAAAGACAGAAACAGAGTGGTAAGACCTCACATCACCCACGGCGACACTGCTACTGTCCACAGGAGCCTGAGCTGGCCCCGCCATCCTCACACGGTATCTTTGCTAGGATTTCAGGAATTCCTCTTCCGGGAAGACAGAAGCAGCACATGGCTTAATTGTGTATTCCAGGAAATGATTAAAGACATACCAACCTCCCAACACACAGCAGAAAACAACAGTTGATATCTCATGTCTCCTCTAAACCCTTCCACTCAAAATCCTTGTCTGTATCCACCCACACTAAATCATTATATTGTGATATTACTGAATTATAACAAAGCTTCCACAATGAATGACCTGTCCAAAAGAGTTTCAAAATCTCATAAATATGCTATGCTGACTGCTCTCTTCACTCTGAAATTCCACAAACTCTATTAAGGTAGCATATACAAAGAACTCAAGAAGTTAGACCCCAAAGAACCAAATAACCCTATCATAAAATGGGGTACAGAGCTAAACAAAGAATTTTCACCAGAAGAAATTCGGATGGCCGAGAAACACCTTAAGAGATGTTCAACGTCATTAGTCATCAGGCAAATGCAAATCAAAACAACCCTGAGATTCCACCTCACACCAGTCAGAATGGCTAAGATTAAAAACTCAAGAGACAACAAGTGCTGGTGAGGATGTGGAGAAAGAGGAACACTCCTCTACTGTTGGTGGGATTGCAAAATGGTAAAACCGCTCTGGAAATCAGTTTGGCGGTTCCTCAGAAAATTGGGCATGTCACTTCCAGAGGACACTGGCATACTACTACTGGGCATATACCCAGAGGATTCCCCTGCATACAATAAAGACACATGCTCCACTATGTTTATAGCAGCCTTGTTTATAATAGCCAGAAATTGGAAGGAGCCCAAATATCCCTCAAAGGAGGAATGGATACAGAAAATGTGGTATATTTATACAATGGAATACTACTCAGCAATTAAAAATAATGAATTCGTGCAATTTGTAGGTAAATGGTTAGACCTGGAAAATATCATCCTGAGTGAGTTGACCCAATCACAAAAGAATACACATGAAATGCAATCACTGATAAGTGGATATTAATGAGCCCAGAAGCCCTAAATACTCAAGGCACAATTAGCAAGTCAAATGATTCCCAAGAAGAAGAAAGGAGAGGACCCTGGGCCTGTAAAGATTGGATCCAGTTTTGTAGAGAAACCGTGGGGGGAGGGGGAATGATTGGGGAATAGTTGGGGGTGGGGGAGAGGAATTATGGGACATATGGTGGGGGAAAACTGGGAAAGGGGAAAGCCTTTGGAATGTAAACATTAAAAAATATAGAAAATAAAAATTAAAAAAAATAAACTTGATTTTGTCTTATGAATAAGATGCTTTGGAGATAAATCTTTGATGGTTTGTTTTGAAAGAATTGTCTAATTAGTGAAAGTTCCTGAATAATTACAGAAAAGAGTTTTAAAAAGTGTATGTGTGTGTATGTGTGTGTATTTGTGTATGTGTGAATGTGTGTGAGTGTGTATGTGTGTGAGAGCGTGTGTGTGTGTGTGTGTGTGTGTGTGTGTGTGTGTAGCATGCACATAGGCAGCATGCTATACCATGGAGGACAGATAAGCTCAGGCGTCAGTTCCTCTGCCTGTCACTCAATCTGGGACAGGCTTTGTTTGCTGTTCTCTCAAGTGTATAGCATACTAGCTGGCTCACAAGTTTCTGAGGAGTTGGCTGTCTCCACCTCCTGTCTTGTAGGAGAACTGGGATTGTAGGTGTATCCACCATTCTTGGTGTTACATGGCTTCTGGAGACCTGAACTCAGGGCCTTGCACCATAAGTACTTGACTCACTAGGCTATATTCTCAGCCCCTTCAGGAAAGCATTTTTAAAAGCCAAAAATTGCTCGTTGCAATGAAATGAAAAAGATGGAAAATGTAATTTAGATTTTCTCTAATAATGTGTCCTCTTGCTTTTCCAGAGGCGATAGACCTCACTATAAGAATATGCATCTCACAAAGACTCCAGTAGAGAAGAGGAAAACCAGAAGTCCCAGCTCCTGCTTCATGGGGTGTCATGCCCAGGCTGCTCCACAATCGCCAGGCCTTGGCCATGCACAAATGCTGCTTTAGTGTGGGAACCGCTCCACTGTGCTCTGCCGAGGGGAAGCAGGGCCTGCAGGAGGCTGACTCTCCAGGAGGAAGCAGCATGGAGATCTCAACTCCCCACCTCAGGTTTCTACTTCTGAAAATTTGGCTCACTGCTTCCAGGCAGTGCTGCGGGAACAAAGCCACAACCAAAACAGTTTAAAGTCACATGGTTTGCTCTGAAGCCAGAAAGGAGCCAAATTATACCACACACACTCCTTTGTTTTGAAATTTGTTTTAAATTAGTATCTTTTTGAATGATTGTTTTCCTTATATTTACTGGATGTTAAATATTTTCTACTAAAAAGGTACATTTTTAGTAAGTGAAAATTATCACTAATTGACAAAGAGAGTTGAAACTATTACACTGGAATAAAGATAGAATTTCTGTCTTAAAATTTAATTTCTTTCTCCCTCTCTCTTTTCAATCCTGGTTATCATTGTGTAGTAGGCCAGGCTATCTTCCACCTCTGAGTCCTGGGATCTCAAGCGTGCCCACTGTGCTCAGCCCTGACCTCCTGACCTCGTTCTCTGCAGAGCCTGTTTTGTGGACCACACAGAGAGAGGCAAGGCTGCAGAGGGCTGCTCACTGCAAGCATCGCCAGAGTCTTTGGGCTCTGCTCTCTCCACAAAGTTCAATTGCCACCAAGTCAGCTTTTTTATTCCCCTCAGAAATTATTTCACTTATTCAGCTGGAAATAAATGCAACTTGTTTTGTATAGCCACGGAGAAGCACGTCTCTGTTAGGAAGCTGTGCACTCAAGAGTCAGTGTGGTCGCCCTTATGCCTCAGCGTCTAAGGCATCCATCTTAGCACTCCAAACCTTTCAGTTTCCAACCATGTCACTCTTTAATGCGCTTCTGTCTCTCTAGTAGCTTTTCCTCTGTGGAAGATAGCCTGGCCTACTACACAAAGAGTTGTTCCTGTGGACACTCTTTGATCCTCTTAGCACAAGCAGCTGCTGCCTACCCTCACTGCTGATCTGCTGAGACCTGATTACACAGCGCTGCCCCGCCCTGAGGGCCTCAGCTGTAGTTGTACCTCCTTTGCCCATCTAAGCCAGCATTTCCTTAATAATTGCTTAAATGTTTACTTTATATCATATTATATAAAAATTAAACATGATCTTTCACAATTAGAAAACAAACATGAAGGTAAATCTGATGGACACACTGTCCAGTTGTAGCGGGCACATGATGTCCTCTTCCGGAGTGTGGGGATGGGCTGAATAACGTGGACATGTGCCATCACACTGAAACTTCCTCCTGATCTCACAAGAACAAGGAAGAAGGTGCAGTTGTCCTGATGGCTTCACCGTTCCATAATGTCCTCCAGCTTGCAGACACAGCACACGGCCCCCCTCTCCATATTAGTCATGCCCATCTGACACTTGGGGGACACTGGCCCAGAGAATGGTACCGGGCTTTGGAGCCAGAGTGTTCTGGGCTTGCCACTTCTAAGTGTGCCCTCAAGACAGGTATCACCCTCTGTGGCTTCCCTCTCTGCTTCTTAAGTAAATGGGGTCTCGTCAGTGGTATAGGATGTGAGAAGATGAGAGAGAGATGCTGTATTTATAAGATGGATAGCACAGGAGAAGAATTAACCATTACCTTGTATTATCTCTAACATTACCATAAACATCATTTTTGAGGTAAAGATCAAACACTGTCCTCTCTGCAAGATCTCCAGTTTCTGCCATGACCTTTCACAATGCTGTGGGCACGTTCTCACAGTGACCATTCTGCTTTTGTTTGAAGAAGACAGATTCTTCCCAGCCCAGAAAAGCAGACATTGATGGAAACCCTACTTACTATGCTCAAGTGTGTGAACCTCACCAGTTTGTAAGAAGTTTGTACATTGAGTTCAGAAGAGATTGAGTTCTCAGGCGGATTAGGCCACACCATCAGAAGACTTACTCACACATGCTGAAGACAGCACGGGTATATTTTTTCCACTTGGTAAATTAAGAGACACTTAAGGACAGAGAATTTTCCACTACGTCCTTGTCCCTAGCATGTACTGTGTCTCCCACAGCTGTTCCTTTCTACCCCTCTTAATATAATTCAAATTGCCTAAACAATGGCTGTTAACTCTTGAGCACAGATCCTCCCTCTTCTGAGAACTGCCTGTCAAGGATTCCCGAAATCTACTGAACTTCCGCTAACCTCCCTTGTCTAAGTTCAGAAACAACTGCTGACCTTCTTGAGTCAGAACGCTCCTTCTGAACCTTCTCTCTGTCTGCAGTTTTGAAAGAATACATATGCTAATGTGCTCTGCAGAAGGCAACAGTGAGTGATAAAAGTAAAGTTTAGGATCTTAAGCAAGAAGGTAAAGGTATGACAGTTTTATTATGCGCGTTCGCTGGAATGAGAGAACACACGAAGCGACTGCTGTGGCACTCCTTCTCTACAGCTCGCCCAGCTGGAATCCTCGGGGAACTTGCTGTCCCTCAGCTCCTTATATCTCTTTAATTAGATATCTGAGCTTATGCTGAAGTCAGAGGCCTCTTGAAAAGTGCAGTCCTCAGCTTTGAGTTTCAAGTTAGCTTTAAAAATACGCCAATGGTCTTAAAAAAATATTTTGTAATATGTCTATCCCTAAACTCCTAAAACTGTTCTTACTCTAACAACACTTTGGAGTATGAACACAGAAGTTCATCAGAAACCACACTGTAGAGAAGACAGTACCTGCCATGGCACAGGGAAGGGTTACAGGAGACTAGACCTGGACCCCAGGAAGGATACCCACCATTCACGCCCTAGCTGCCAGGCAGGCCGGGGTCAGTGGCACACTTGAGTGCAAATAGAAGGCACAGTCAGCGTGCCTAGCTTGCCACTACCTTTGTTTGACCTCAGATTTCCTGTTTTGTAAGGCCTCAGGGAACTGCCATGTTCTAGGATAATTTTGATGACAGAATTAAACTACAGAGTCTCAGGGTTTGGGGGCGTGGAGGCTGTGTCAGTTCCAGGAGCAGGTAACAGTATGAAGGACATTCAAAAACTCTGGAGAGGTGTGTGTGTGTGTGTGTGTGTGTGTGTGTGTGCGCGCGCGCGCGCGCGTGCGCGTGCTGAGTGAGGGTGAATTAACAATCAAATGTTAGCAGACAGGCTACTAGTGCTAGCATGTGGTATGAGCATCTATGGACCCAGATGCTGGTCCAGCACAGCTTGGGCCTGGAAACCTGACTAGGGTGGTAAAGAAATAGGGAGAGGGCAGACACACAGGCGCACGGACAGCAAGGCCGGGCTGGGGGTGGTAGGTATGAGCTCTGATGGAACAAGAATAAGTATATGACCACCAGGAACCACAAATCTGCTGTGCACAGGATGGGGGTGTGGTGGGGTGGAGGGGTAGCTGGTCTCAGCAGAGGGTCTCTGCCAGCAAACAGCTTAAGGCTGTAGACGAGTAGGGGGAGGAAGCTGCTGGTGCTGGATTTTGCACACACTCTTAGCATTCAGACTAGGATCCTGAGAAGGCTATGCCATTCCTCTGAGCCTGACCCATATGCAGAAGGCCTTACTCCTCTGGGTACTTTACATGACTGTGTGCATGTCAACAATACACATTCACTCAGACCTCTCTTCCCCACATCTGGAGGGCCTGGGGGAGGAGAAAATGTGAATCTTTATAGAGTATGAAGAATTTCCTGGAGGATAAGGTAGGATAATGAGCTACATTTAAATAGAAAGTGGTTTTTAAAAAAAATTTCATTAACTCCAAGAAGCATCAGAGGCTTAAAAGAGACTGGTTCATAACACAGCTTGTTGCTAAGTGCCTGAGCTGTAGAATGTGACTGCACCTCACTCCCCACTAGCAGTCAGTGTCACAGCAGAGATGAAGGGCTCTAGAGTTCAACACAGATTGGTCTTGGATGCCCTTCCTATTGTTTTTAGCAGCAGGTGAACGCCCTCTCCTCTTAGATTCCATCCAGAGGTGCATCCCTGCTCTTAGAACAACCTCATGTCCCCTGGGAGAGAGCTAAGCCTCTGAAGCACAGCAGCCCATCGGTGTCAGAAGCCACACTGACATCTCCTGAGCACGCTCCTTAGCACATGCCTCTGCCCACTGGCGCATCCTCAGAGATGCAGCCCCCCCCCCCAGCCCAGGAGGTCTCCAGAGCCGCCTACAGTCCTCTTCACTCATTCCCAACCCTCACACATCACTTTTGTAGCCAGGCCTGGCCATTTCTTTCCCCCTGAATCCTCGTTTCTAACACAAACCCTTCTTGGAAGTACTGAGAACTGGGTTAGCCTCCTAGGGAAAGGCCCCCAGGCAACTGTGACTCGATTCTCCAGATGTTCACAGTTTTTCCAGCCTTCTCTCCAATTAGCCAGCAGAGTTAAACAAAGAGATGTTTTTAACTAGGTCAGCTGTTGGGTCCGAGCTGGGTCACTGCTTTTAAAGGAAAAATCAAAGAGCAAGGCAGGGTTCTGGATGTTTCAACACAACCTCAAAGTCCATTTCTTCCTCTTCACTCAAAAGAAGTCTTTTAAATGATTTGTTTCCCCTTAAGAATAATAATAATAATAAAAAAAGCCAGCCATCTTGCCAATGGAATTTGGGAAGGCAACTCTAAGCCTTCTGAAACCCTATCAGAGTTGAAGATTCTACAAGGCTGATGATGGTGTGATTAGAATTTCATGCTTCTAGAGTTAGAATATTGCAGATCTGAAGCCAAATTATCTTGGTCTTCCTTTAGTCCTTTTAGTAGGTTTTCATTGCCCACCCTTGTATCTGATGCTCTTGACTATTAGGTACCATCTTTGTAATGTATTTTTATGAAACAAATCTGTTAATTTTTATCAATTCAAAAGCTAAGTTTGGTACTTGATAGCGTCTGAAACATAGAGCAGATTTTTACCCCTGCCCCCACTGTGCTGTAATCTACTTCCTTAATATTCCCACTAACAGAGT
Source organism: Apodemus agrarius (assembly GCA_964023405.1). Classification (NCBI taxonomy): domain Eukaryota; kingdom Metazoa; phylum Chordata; class Mammalia; order Rodentia; family Muridae; genus Apodemus; species Apodemus agrarius. The sequence continues at coordinate 181,747,539 of OZ030005.1, forward strand.
TGGAAAAATGCCTTTATTTATGACTTTCTTTTGTTTTATAACTACAAAAAGCTCATAAAACTGCTTCCGTGTTTGAGACATGATACACAAGGTAACTAAACCCACATTCCTGGACCATGCACTCATATTTGATTCAGAATAAACTATCTTTTATTCCTTTTGAGGTGAGATCTGGGTTTCATGCTGACAATTTTGGCATCCAATGTGAAACCTCAAGATAATCCACTTTCACTGGAAGAGTCATGAAGCCCTGCAAGTTCCCAGCACAAGGCCTGTGTGCCTGACCACTCGTTTGTCTCCTTAGGTAGATGGCTGAGTTTTTCTGGAGCTTGGCTCACCATGTCGATTGGGCCAAGGGGCCACTGGCTTCCTCTGAGCTGGCTGTTGGGCCTCCTCTTGTCTGAAGCACCCAGCCAGGGCACTTGCTCTTACAACAGCTGCTTGCCTTCAGCATCTGTTTGCTGTTGGCAGCTTTTCTCCCACCACTCCTCCAATAGCAAGGACTCTCCTGCTTGTTGCTACCTTGTCCCTTTTAGCTTATAAATCCCATGAGAACCTGATCATAAAGACACTCTAGATAAGTGGAACTTGCCCTCTCTAGCACAATGGTGTGTATGTGGGGGTGGGTGTTTGGAGCTCTCTGGGATGAGCAACAGCTTTGTAGAAAGCCAAGATACAATATACACCATTTCCGTACAGTTCACAGAAGGGATGGCCACCTAATGTCTTGAGCCCCCATATATATATATATATATATATATATATATACACTAAATATAAGTATGTGTGTATACAACACATAGATAATTTAAACAGAGATGTCTACCAACATCCCCAGTGCCAGGCATGGGAAAACTCCCTTCAAATCATTAATCAGAAGAGGCTAAGAGACTACCAAAACAACAGAGATGTTCTATGTCTTGGTGGCCTCCCAGAACCTGAATGAAGGTAAGACCCTGTTCCTGAAGACACCACATAATTTGAACTTAGAGGAATTGAGCTGGAATTGACCTGGAAGTCTCATCCATCAGGACTAGTTCTCATAGGACCCAAAGGTGCTCCTCCAGCTGCCAAGAGAAAGCAGCCAATAGTTCTACCCAGCTCTAACGCCTATGAACCACAACAGTGACCTGCATGTCACATTATATTCAAAGATGCAATAGTGGCCCTTACATCTCAGGGGTAACCAACAGCCCCTTCCTTGGATTTATGCCTTGCTCAATGAAGGGAATTCATGTCTGGCAATGTAAACCTAGTTAACTAACCTGTGGCTGGTGAGACCATGGGCCACAGTGGAGAACCTATTCTACTGTGACTTTCCTAATTTAATTCCCAACTGCCTTCTAAATACTTATTCTTAATGTCAACAAATAAGTATAGCTCTCATTCCTCACCAAAGAAGTTTCTTCTTGCAGCAGGCAGAGACCATCTCAGACATCTACAATTGATCAGAACACCAAGAACAACAACATAACTCCTACACCTAAGGTTCAGGGAAAATTGTGAAAAGGAATCCAAAAGAATGTAAGAATCAGAAGAACAAGGCATCTACTAAAAGATGTCTCTCAGAATTGCTAGGGAGGTACACCCATTAAATCTCAATAATACAGTTACATAAACAAGACCTGAACAATGACACCAACTGGCATGCTAATGTAGACTCAGAATATTCACAATGTTCCACCCCTAGATGAAGAGCTATAGACAAGTAATGGCTGCCAGGAAAGGGAGAATTAAGTGTTCTCTATAAATTATTTAATCTGAAGGGATCATTCCTAATACATATATATGTGAACATACTAAATAGAGCAGCAGGTTGCTGTGTGTATGTGTGTGTGTGCGCACATGTGTGCATGCATGTGTGTCTATGTGTGTAGGGGTCATATTTTTTTAAAAGGCCATGAAGCTGAGAGGAAGTAGGCAGTCATGGGAGGAATTGTCGAGGGAAGAGTGAGGAGTGGAAATGGTATAAATACTATCAAAAAATAAACTAAATGTTAAAAATAAAATTAATAAAAATATCAGAACTACACTGTATCCTATGGTCCCGTATCCTAGGTCAGAGCTTGCATACTTTATTTCCCCTTATTTGGATGAGTATCTCATGTCTTAAAAAAGTTACTTCCAAATGGGTAGAAAACACAAAAATAAGTATCAGAGGTTTCTTGTGGATGTTTCATAATGCCATTCTGGATTGAGATAAAAAGGCTTAAGTCCATCCGTCGAGAGAATGTCCTCCCTGACTTTGAGCTTCAGTTTCTCTTGACTCACAGATTCCATCCTGTTTTTTGAATCTTTGCTGAAAGACTACAGTATTGACTTTGGTCATTTTCTCCCTGAGTCATGTAGAAAAGCTAGTTAATGTTTTGGCAAACCTTTCTTACACCCTGGAAATCTTAATAGGACAAAGAAGGAAGACCCTGTGTGTGTTCTGTGGGCATCAGCACTATTTCATATTTTGTAGTTTAGGGTCTTTGCTTTTGCATCTTCAAGAATAACAATTAGCCTTCTTTTTTTAAAAAAGACTTATTTATTTTATGTATATGAGTACACTATAGCTGTCTTCAAACACACCAGAACAGGGCATCAGATCCCATTACAGATGATTGAAAGCCACCATGTAGTTGCTGGGAATTGAACTCAGGACCTTTGGAAGAGCAGTCTATGCTCTTCACTGCTGAGCCATCTCTCCAACCCACACTTAATCTTCTATTCTGTGTATCATGGCAATTAGAAATAACCCTGAATGTCTTGCAGTCTCTATAATTTTATTGAGTTTTAAGTCAAAGAGAAATCTCCCTGTTTCTGATTATTTTGCCCCAGATGTACCTGGAACATATTTTAAAGCCAAATCTCATTTTCTTATTTCCTGTCCATATTTCTAACTTCCCCAGATCCTCAGGATAATTTATCTATTGCACTAATATTTACAGTTAAAGAAGTATAGACATACTCCTTTTCTCTTTGGGTTCAGGAAATGTCTCCAATCATTTTTCAATCACTTGTGGTCCAGAGAGAGCCTAAGCATGCCTTTTCTGGGGTAAATTTAATCCATATGTTTGCGATTAATTTATATGTATCATTAAATTGGTGTTTCTAAGACATTTCATTTGGCAAGCTATTTATTTCTTAAATCTTATTTGAATTGGTGTGGATTTGCACCCAGGTGCTTTTCAGTGCTGGCAAAACACCTGGTGAAGTTCTGAATACCCAAGATGCTTTTCTGCCTATATTGTCATTGATACACAAGTGCACAAAGACCGTCAATTAAGAGGTAACTAGGGAGAGTCAACAAGTTTGTGGTCAATGTCCTTTAGGCAACATCATAATTGCTCCTTAGAATGGAGTATGGCTTCTTAATTTAGTAAAATTTAGCAAAAAAAATGCAAACTTGTTTCAGTTTGCCATGGCATCTTTACTAATCTTCCAGTTCTTACTCTAACGGTCTTACACTGCCAGCCTCCAAGTAGCTTATTTCCTAAAAGGAAACACTAATTTATATAACTTGGAAGGAGCAGGGAAGCAAACTTTACTGGGAACATTAGAAAAGATGGCAATGGAGAGAAACTTTAATTGTTGAGGATGTTCGAGGTGATCATGAAAAAGCACATGGAAAATTACAACCTCACTTCCAACTGAGGACAGGCGAGCTGTGAGCAGCTACTTGAAAGCAGAATTATGAAAACAGGACGAATCTAGATAAGTAAAATCTTTGGATGTCAGGCTTATGAGTTCAGAGGTGTGCATCAGCAAGTGATATTTGACAAAGATATCTTAAGAAGAGGGCAGGCAGGGTGAGGCCCTCAGTGGTACTGTGGAGGAAAGACTGGACACGGAGGAAATGCAGGCAGGGCCCTTGCAGGAGGCTGCTTAGACAGAAGAGGTGAAGAGACTGACTGGAAAGAGACTACAGTCCTGATGGCTAGCTTGACCTCGGCTCACATTGTTGAGATGGATTTTCTCATGCTTAAAGAAGAGCAAGATATGCAGACAGTATATGCCATGAGCAATCTGGGTAAATTACATTTGTCCTCTGGGAGCTCATTTCGTCAACAGCAAGCACAGGATAATATATATCCAGCAGTCTGGATCCAGATGATCTTCTTCTTCTTCTTCTTCTTCTTCTTCTTCTTCTTCTTCTTCTTCTTCTTCTTCTTCTTCTTCTTCTTCTTCTTTTTTTGTTTGGTTTTTTCGAGACAGGGTTTCTTTCTATAGCCCTGGCTGTCCTGGAACTCTCACTGTAGACCAGGCTGGCCTTGAACTCAGAAATCTGCCTGCCTCTGCCTCCCAGAGTGCTGGGATTACAGGCGTGTGCCACCACCGCCCGGCCAGATGATTTTCAATTCTAATTGAATGGAGGTGAGAGGAAGATCCTTGTCTCCTTCATGTGTCTAGCATGAAAGCTTCCAGCCTTTCACTGTAGAGCATTCTGCTACTTGTGGGTTGTCTCAGACAGATGTTGACATGTGTCCCTCCTATAATTAATTCATTGGTGGTGAGTGCCAGTAATTAGAAACTTTTGATATAGGGCTTTGGTAGTCTAAAATTATTGGTAGTTCATTTGGTTGATACAATAATAAAAATTCAAGATAGCTGCCAAAATATCATAAAAGAAAAATGTCTTCATTCTGGGACTTATAATAATCAAGAGTATGGTATTGGCATTATAACCAAAACCTAAAATATATAAATTAATGAAATAGATATATGGTCCAGAAATAAACATGTTTGTAACTAATTTCTAGCAAGCTCAGAAGACAGAACAAGACAAATAAACTTACTTCTCAGCCCTTTAACTATAGCTATATATTTTTAAACTACAGAAAATAAAGCATTAAAAACCCTAAAAGAAGCTAGGAGGGAAAGGCTATCTTACTCATAAAGAAAAAAGATATGTATTACATTTGACCACTCAAAAGTCACATAAAGAAGAAAGAAGGAAATTGAGAAGGAAAGAAAGAGGGGAGGGAGGGAGGGAGGGAGGGAGGGAGGGAGGGAGGGAGAGAGGGAGAGAGAGAGAGAGAGAGGAGAGAGAGAGAGAGAGAGAGAGAGAGAGAGAGAATATTGAGATATAGAATCTAATACTGTAAACACTGAGGAAAAATACTTTAACAACCAAATCTGAGAGTTTTTGTCAGTACAGTTACTATGTAAGAAATAGCAAATGAATGTCTTTGGAGAGACTCGAATCTACAAAAGAGGTAGAATGTCATTAGAAGAATTAGAAGAATGAGCTAAGCACGGGGCGGTGGGGGAGGGGGCGGTGCTTGCTTCCAATCCTAGCACTCAGGAGGCAGGAGAGGCAAGTGGATCTCTAGGAACTGGAGGATAGCTAGGTTTATAGAGTTCCAGGACATCCAGGGACACCTAAAAAAGTGACAGTAAAGTTAAGATAGACTCAGTAGGTTGTATTTATATATTTCTGCACACATGAAAGCTATAATAATAATCAAGGATAAAGAACATACCAATTTGAGAGGACAGCCATGGGAAGGGTTGAAGAAAGAAATGGGAAAAAGGGAAGTGATACTATTATATTTTAATTAAAAAGAAAATGCATTTTGTTAAAAAATAAAAATATTTAATTTTACCTGAATTGTCTACTAGATAACAGTGCAAGGAGATACTAGCCCTCTCTTGTTTGACGGTCTGTGCTTACATATCATATATCTGTGTCTGTGCTTATATATGCCCATATTTCAGTGAAACGAGTGACGACATATCATAAGGAACTACAGGGAGGAATGGGAAGGTTTTTATCCTAAAGTGTTCGTGTTACCATGAGCCAATTTAATGTTATTTGGAAGTAGCATTGTATTAATTATAAGTATATATTGTAAATTCTAAGATAACAAGTGAAAATAAGGAAAGAAAAGTAATTGATATTTTAATAAATAAGAGAAAGAGAGTCATATAAAATGCTCAAAATTATCAGCAAGAAGAGAATGAAAAGGTAGGAACGAAGAACAAAAGCAACACAGATTAACAGTAGCAAATACTGTAGCTGTCAGAACAGCTATATTGATAATGATTTTGAACATCAGTGGCTTAAATACACAAATGAAAAGACAAATTTTCAGAATATGTCAAACAAAACAAAACAAAACAAAAACAAAGCAAAGCAAAACAAAACAAACTACTTTAGACAAGGCAGACTTCCTGCAAGTTTTCCCTTCTCCCTCTGTCCTCCAGATCCAGTCCCCAGTCTTATCCCCATCTCTGCCTCAGAGCGCCTGAGGCAGCCTTCCCTGCACTCCTGTTCCCATCCAGATCCCACAGATCTTCTCCTTCTAACCTCCCTTCCCCCACTTATTGCTTTGTCCCAGACCTCAATCTCAGCAGGTACCCCCTGCTAACTCCAGGGCCTCTTCTGCCACACCACTCCTCTGCTCCTCTAGCTCCAATCACCCCCACCCCCATCTTATTAGCTCTGTAGCAGAAAATCTGCAGTCATCTTCCTTTCCTCTCTGACCCCATACCCAAGGTCGCAGACTTTCTCCTCTAACCTTTCTTCCCTCAACTCATCCCAGCACCAGCAGGCATTCTCTGAGACTATACCAGATGATCATGCCAGAGAAACAGGTAAACTGAGGCCTTCACCACTTCCTCCTCTCTTCCAAAGGCAACCCCCAAGTCTCATCCCTAGTTGTGCAACAGAGCATCTACTGCAGCCTGCCTTTCCCTTCTGCCTGCATCTCTCCCAGCCAAATAACGTTCAGGGCTAGAGGGGTTTAGCACAGAATTCTACCGACTTTCAAGGAAGAGTTAATGCTAATACTCCTCAAATTATTCCACAAAATAAAAACAAAAGGACCACTGCCCAATTCATTTTATGAAGCCACAGATTCCCTGATACCTAAACCACATAAAGATAGAACAAAGAAAGAGAATTACAAATCAATTTTCCCTATGAATTTAGGTGCAGAAATACTCAATAAACTACTAACAACCGAAATAAAATAAAAAACGATTCTAGACCATAATCAATAAGCTTCATCCCAGAGATGGTTCAATATATGAAAATCAATAAATATAATCAATCAGATAAACAAACTGAAAGAAAAATTAAAAATACATGATCATCTCTGCACAGATGCAGAAAAAATCCAACATTCCTTCATGATAACAGTCCTGGAGAGATTAAGGATATAAGGGCGGCACTGAAACATAATAAAGGCACTTTACAGCAAGCCTACAGATAACATTAAACCAAACTCAAAGCAATTCCACTCAAGTCAGGACCAAGACAAGGTTGTCCACTCTCTCCATATCTATTCAATACAGCCCACGAAATGTTAGGTAAACAAATATGACACTTGAAGGAGATTAAGGGGATACAAATTAGAAGGGCAGAAGTCAAAGAATTGTAGTTTGCAGATGATATGATAATATGCATAAGTGACCATAAAATTCCACTGGAGAGTGCCTACAGTTGATAAACACTTTCAGCAAGGTAACTGTATACAAAATAAACTGAACAAAAAATTCAGCTCCTACATACAAATAACAATCAGACCAAGAAAGAAACCAGAGAAGCAACACCTTCTGCAATAGCCTCAAATAATGCAAGATATCTTGGTCTAATTCTAACCTAGCAAGTGAAAGACTTGTAAGATAAAACCTCAAGTCTCTGAAGAAAAAAATTAAGATTATGAGAAGATGGAAGGATCTCCCACGCTCTTGGATTGGTAGGATTAACATAGTAAAACTGTCCATCTTACCCAAAACAATCTACAGATTCCATGAAATCCCCATCAAAATTCCAACACAACTCTTTCAGACCTTGACAGGACAATTCTCAACTTCATATGCAAAACCAAAAAACAAAACCACCCAGGATAGCTAAAAGAATTTTGAAAATTCAAAAGAAGTTTTGCAGTCTCACCATTCCTGACTTCAAGTTGGACTACAGCTTGAGAGTAATAAGAACCTAGTTGCACTGCCATAGAAAGAGACATGTAGATCACTGGGATTAAGCTGATAACCCAGACATAAATCCACATGCCTATGGACACCTGTTTTGCTTTTTATAAAATAAAGAAACTAGAACTACACATTGGGAAAAAGGCAGCATCTTCAAAAAATAGTGCTGGTCAAACTGGATGCCTGCATGTAGAAAAATGCAGATTCACAGTGACTTGGGGCAGGTGGACATGGAAATGGGAGGATCAGGTGGGGGAGGGGAGACAGGAAGCAGGGTTGAAAGAGAGAATGCAAGGAGAGACAGCTGGAATTGAGGGACATTTGAAAGTTAGGATAGAAACCTAGTGCCTTGGAAACTTCCTAAAATATATGAAGGTGATCTTAATGAGGTCTCCCAATAATGGGGGATACAGAGTGCCAACTGACCCTCTCATCACCAAATGATGCTTCCAATAGCAGTACTGGACTACATCCAATTGTGTGGTTGGCCAAGGGTGTCCAAAGGAAATCCTCAAACAACCCAGGCTGTTGCTAAGACAATGGATTGCTCTCTGCAAATTGACAGCAAGGATGCATTGCTGTGGGCAACATCTACACAAGTCACTGCACATAGAGAAGTTCAGCTGTTGTCTACATGGAGTCTTTGCCCCTACATTCTAGTGTCTTTGGTACAAGAAGATACTCTGCAGGCTATCAAAGGAGAAATGTAAACACTAGCCCCTGGATAACAGAACCTTTGACCTACAATCTGTTCTCTTACAAGGTATGCTAGAGTAAAGGTGGCACAGAACTTGTGGGAGTAGCCATCCAATGTCTGATCTAACTTAGGGACCACTTCACAAGATGGAACCGACACTGCTTGGGTTAATGAAGGAAGAACCAGAGACTAGATAGTCCAGAGAGCTACAGTAAAGTGAAACACCACTGGTCTAAAAAAATAATAGGTATCAATAAAATGACTCAGTGCTATTCTGCTATACTCATAGATCAGTTATCATCAGAGAAGCTTCCTCCTTCAGCAGACAAGAACCAGGCAGAGACCCACAGTCAGACAATCTATGCAAAGTCCTTGGAACACACAGCTCTAAATGGACTGTCTCCATCAAATCCCTCCCCTCAGAACTCAGGGAACTCTGCAGAAGAGGAGGTGTTGAATATGAAAGCCAGAGGGGATGGAGAACACCAGGAAAACAAGGCCCTCTGGATTGACTAGCAAGTCTCATATGAACTCACAGAGACTGGAGCAGTGAGCACAGGGCCTGCGTGGGTCTGTGCCAGGCCCTCTGCATAATTATAACTTTTAGCACAGTATTTTTACGGGTCTCCTGACTGAGCAAGGGGGCTCTGATTCTTGTGCTTGCTCTTGGGGCTCGTTCTCTTCTGCTGGGTTCCCTTGTCCAGCACTGGTGTGATCATTTTGCTTTATCTTATATTTTCTTTTGTCATGTTTGGTTGTCATCTCCTAGAAGCCTGTTCTTTTTCTGTCTAATGAGAGACAAGAATGGGAGTAGATTTAGAGGGGGAAACAAGGTGGCAAGCTACCGGCAGGAGCAGCCGAAGGAGAAATTGTAATCAGGACATATTGTATGAGAAAATATTCCATTTTCAATAAAAGGGGGGGGGAAAGAGACTGGAAGGAATTAGAGAGAGGAAAGGGAGGGGGAAATGATGTAATAATATTATAATCTTAAAAATAAAAGAAAAAAAACAAAAACAAACAAACAACCGCAATACCTAACTGTAGGCTTTCCATGTGAAACTTTTAAATATGAAGATTCATGTAGATTAAAAATTGAGTTGGAAGAAAAATAAATATACCAGGAGTGATGGTTTTGGGCTAAGTGTCAACTTGACAGAATCTAGAAACCTGGGAGATGGGTTTCTGAGCATGTCTGTAGAGATTGTGTTGATTACATTGAGTTGGGAAGACCAACTCATTAATTTTTAATAGAAGATAAAGTTGCAAGTCTCCAGCTATGATAATGGATTCACTTGCTCCTTTAGTTTTACTTGTTTTGTTTTGTGTAAGTCGCGAGTCTGTTGTTCAGACCGTTCCACATCCTCTAGGAGCAGATACCTTTGTCTTCATGCTGTGCTCCTCCTTATGCCTCATACATTTATTTGCTTTGAAGACATCTTTGTCTGAAACTAGTACAGCTGCTTATTTTTTGGATCTGTGAGTGTCTTGATTTCTTTTCTATTGCTGTGATAAAATACCATGGCAGGAGTGACTTAAATGGGGAAAGAACTTATTACCATTTACAGCTCAAGATTGGTCTGTCACTCCAAGCAGCAAACCTATGGTGTCGTCATCAGAAGGTGATGAACACATGGAAGCCTGTGCTCAGAACCCTTTTTCACTCTTACACAGTGTCGGGGAATAGTGCCCTTACATATACCAAACGGTTAAAACATTTCATAGTAACAGTTTGGTAATTCTTCAAAAATTTAAACATAAACTTTTCAGATGAAGCAGTAGTTCTGCTCCTACAGAGCTTGGTCTACACTGCTGTAACAAAGCATCTGGAATTGCAGTTTATAAAGTTCAAGAATTTATTTCTCATGGAGGCTGAGATTAAGGCTCTGGTGTGGCTGGAGTCTGATGAGGGCTGGTTTTTGATTCTAGTAGTGCTTTGTTGCTGCACCCCAGAGGGCAGCTGTGCTGTGTTCTCATCTGCTGGACGCATGGCAGAGTCAAGAGAGCACAGCTTTCAACTTTGTGCCCCTTCATAAAAGGTTATTATTATCATCATTCATAATGAAGGAGCCTACAATACAATTGATATCCAAAGGGCATGTATCTTAGTATTGTCGTACTGAGGATAAAGCTTTAGAAGAAATTTCAAACTGTAGCACTAGGTATACACCCAATGAAAATGAAAACATGCACTATACATTGCACATGTATGTTCAACTGAACACTGTCATACTACACAAAAGTGTAAGCAGTCATAATATCTACCAATACATAGATTTAAAAATGCAGCACCCTTATATGATATGATTGTAATGGCTAATTTTGGTTTTCAGTGTGATTACATTTGTCTTTTTCTTGATTCGAGATGGGAAGACATACCTTAAATCTAGACCACACCTCTGGTAGCAGCCTAGGACATAGAGAAGGAAGTTTTTGCTTTTAGCCTGCTTGTTCTCACTCTTACTAGCTAGTTAGTTCATCTCTTCTGCTGCTGAGGCATTATTTTGCTGGCATTAAAACCTACTTCTTTGGGATTCCAATGTAGTCTGAAGACCAGATGAGACATTCTCCAGCAATGAACAACTACCAGATTCTTGGTCTTTCCATCAGGAGATAACCATTGTTAGGCTAGCCAGACCACAGGCTGGAGGCTAGTCTAATAACCCCTCTCCCTTTAAAACACACACACACACACACACACACACACACACACACCCTCCAATGCTATTTGGTTTTTGTGGTGAAATAGTATCTGTGTCCTTCTCTTCCCCTGTACATTCAATAGCTGTTTAAATAGAAAAATGAACTCACTCTATTGGGGAATTGAGTCCATTCTATTGGGGAATTGAGTCCATTGATGTTAACAGACACTAAGGAATAGGTCCTTAGCTCTATGAAAGTTCAATAGATGCCCCAGTGTAGGATAATCAAGGGTAGGGAGGCGGGAATGGGTGGGTGGGTGGGTGGGTGGAGGAACACCTTTTAGAATCAGGGGGAGGGAGGATGGGATAGGATATTTCCTGGAGGGGAGGAAACCGGGTAAGGGGATGACACTTGAAATGTAAATAAATTAAAAATAAATAAATTAATTAATAAAGAAAGAAAGAACTCAGCTTGCCTCATCTTTCATATATATATTTCTTTTTTTGCGATGGTGGTTGTGGGAGCTGGGAGCTCTTTAAATCAGTTATTAAAGTTTGAACTATTTTACTAGCATGGAAAATAAATCTAAAGGGACCTTAGTGTTATGAGTCTTCAAAGTAATTCAGGGTGCTATGTAGCTTTCCCTGCTGCATGTATGTTGTGTTGATATTTCACAGCCTTTGATCTTGAGTGGCCGTGGCACTGAGAAGAGGTCTCTTATGAGTGAGAAGAGTCACACATGGGGCAGGATATGTCAGATAGGAAGCAGGCAGTTTAAGTGTCTTCTTAGACTCCATATCCATACCCTCCTCAGCCTCCATTCCACAAATTCTAATGTCCAGAATAAGTGAAAACATTGTATTTTGTTCCATCCTTGCCGTTTTTAACACCAAATCTGAGATGAATTAAGATAATGCCAAGAGCCGGGCAGCGGTGGCGTACACCTTTAATCCTAGCACTTGGGAGGCAGAGGCAGGCGGATTTCTGAGTTCAAGGCCAGCCTGGTCTATAGAGTGAGTTCTAGGACAGCCAGGTCTATACAGAGAAACCCTGTCTCAGAAAAAAAAAAAAAAAAAAAAAGATAATGCCAAGAGTTCAAAGTTAGGACAGAAGTATTTAATGGCTGATAGAGTTCTGAGAATTTATAAATTGTGGGGTATATTTAAATAACTTAAAATCAGAATTTATGTTTACTTCTATTTCCCCATTTTTATAACCATTTCTTCCCCCCCTCCCCCCAGACAGGGTTTCTCTGTATAGCCCTGGCTGTCCTGGAACTCACTCTGTAGACCAGGCTGGTCTTGAACTCAGAAATCCACCTGCCTCTGCCTCCCAAGTGCTGGGATTAAAGGCGTGTGCCACCACCGCCCGGCTAACCATTTCTTTAATCACCTTTCTGCCCTATTTTTTATGCGTGTGTGTTGATTCCAAGGCCGTTCCATTTCTAGAAAGAATTTTCACTTAAAACTAATAGCTACTGGGCTGGAGAGATGGCTCAGCGGTTAAGAGCATTGACTGCTTTTCAGAAGGTCCCGAGTTCAAATCCCAGCAACCACATGGTGGCTCACAAACATCCATAACGAGATTGGACGCCCTCTTCTGGAGTGTCTGAAGACAGCTACAGTGTACTCACTTATAAGAAATAAATAAATCTTAAAAAAAAAAAAAACTAATAGCTACTAAAACACAGAAACAGATTTAAGAAAAAGACACGTTGTCTGTGGTTCTAACAGTCAATAATCAGGATATTTTTGTTGGTTCCTAGAATCTCTGTCTGTTACAAATACAGTGTCTTTGGTGAAATAACCTCAAGTTTGTCTGTCTGTGAAAGAAAGAAAGCCTTACTAACCCTCTAAAGGGCATTTCTCCCATCTCCTACCCCCTTTATATCTTTGTTTTCTCTCTCTTTCTGATCTGAGCAGCTTAGGCGAGGTCTGGCTCTCCTCTGTCCTGAGCCCACCTTGCTCATCGTCATCTGTAGGTTGCTTCAAGGAGCACAGCGCGCTCCTAAACTCAGACACAGTGATGCTGTGGCCACTTCTCTGATTTATTTAGATTACTACGCAATCTGCAGTAGCTGTGATCTCCAGTACTGCAATCTGGGAACAGTATAAATGGTTGATGGCAGAGTGAGATTCTCAATTCTTGCTACTCATTGATTTACATAATATGCAATCATTAGCACTCTGATGTGACATATCATGGTTTCCAGGTTTTACTGGGCCATGCATAAACACCACATGAAGGCATTCACATCAGAACTGTAGCCCTGTCAAAGCCTTAATTGCTTTCACCGGGAAAGTTAGGCAGCATCCTTTACAGGAGGGAAGAAAATAGAATAGTTTGCCTTTAACTATCTGCAATCAATTCCCCTCAAATTCAGAAACCACAGCTTTCCTTTTTCTTCCTTTAATTTTCTGTCAATTAAAAAAATCTACATTTCATATTTTATTCATTATTACTTGAATCTATTTCCATAGACCTACACAAATATTCAGATTCTCACCACAGTTATGTTCGTGTTATTGTTAAGAATTATTACTGTGACTTACAATTTTATATCTTACGAAGTCACTTCATAAACAAAAGTCCTTGACACTCATTGAATCTTTATGACAGGGTGAGAGACACACATGCCCTGGCTCATGCCACCTTTTATAACGCCCTGAGATGGGCTCTGCTCTCACAGGGGAGGGAACTGATGCTCACAGAGGTCTTCTAGGAATTTCAAGTCCATACAGGGGGCACCTGGGGAAGCTGTCCAGGCTGATCTCACAGTCAGTGTCTGAAGAAGTCGATTCTAACACTCCCTACACTCCAGCCTCGGCAGTTAGCACCCACTTTCACAGAGGAAATACAGGCTGCCGTGACTAGAAAAGCACAGTACTGCATTTTGACCTCATCTGCTCCACACCCAGAGCTGTTTCTACTTCCCTGAGGGGTGAACTGTTACAAATGCTAGCGTGTGTGTGTGTGTGTGTGTGTGTGTGTGTGTGTGTGCATGTGTGTGCGCGCGTGTATGTGTGCTGACGAACTGTGCATATTGCTCAAGTTGATATATAGAAAAAAAAAGATGAGGGAGCGCAGACAAATAATTAGAGAAGCCTTTATGTAAAGGCATCAGTGGCCAAGTGCTGCCTGCCTGGTCGGCCAGCACGGAACGAGGCTCTGAGCTCAAAGCCCAGCCTAAGAGACACAGAGGAGAAAAGAAGCTAGTCATGTTCACTGGGCATGCAGCCCGGTGCTCTGGCCACTGATGGAGGCAGCCTGGGTCCTAGCGATTGATTCCTCAGCCAAGGCTGCCCTTCTCTCAGCAGCAGTAGGCTCCCACAAAGAAGGCTGTACATGGAAAAGCCTTTGTTAGGGCCCCTAATGACAGGATTGGATGTCACATCACAGCTGCCCCTAAACAGGTACACTTTGCTTCTTTCATGTTCCTGATGGATCCCACGGGAAAGAAAAGAGAGAGAAGAAAGGTCACACTAAGAAACAGGTCACAGGCTAGGTTGTCTGGTTTGTACCTCCCCTGCCACACCACCTCCAGGGTTTTAGCTTTTGAGTTCTTCAATTTCACACACCCTGTGTGGCCATGGGACAGCAATGGGAAAAACTTTCTGTGTTGATTATTCATAATTCATCTTCCATGACTCACTGGAAAATGAGTGCTTCTGTGTATGTTACTGCTTGTGTTTAGATGCTCTCCCCCAGCCCAAACTGGCCACTTACTGTGGATCTACCTAGGCACTGCCTCCCCCAAATCCTTCCTGGGGAGCCCTTGCTGCCTCTATCAGTCAGACTTTTGTTTTTTTTCCTATCCTTTAGAATGGCTTTTGCCATGGTTCCTTTTAATCTATCTAACATCTGTCTGTGTCTGTGGTGCCAACTTCTTAAAGTCAGACGCTGCCTTCCGCACGGCACTCTGCAATGTGATGAGTGTGACAGTCCCTAAGAATAAATGGAACATGCATAGGTGGGGATTTATGTTAATTTGGATATTTTAAAGTCAAACTTTAATTAATTCACAGTCTTTAAAAATAAAGCTCTCCTTTTTTCAGATTAAAAAAAAAAAAAAACCCAGTATTATTGATTGCAGCAACAAAAAGTCAACAAAGAAGGAATAAAAAGGTGCCGGCAATTGCCTCACTCTGAGATATAGTCCCATCCAGTAATTTTCTATACTTCATGCAAATGCAAAATCAAAATCCTATGCTTTAAATGATCTTCTCAAGCACACTGACGATGACCTGTGGAGGCTCACAGGGAGGCAGCTTGGCCTCCCTTCACCTTCCCCAAAGGGAGGCCAGAACCCAAAGACACACATGATTAATAGTAGAAGTAGAACCCGCAAATCTTGGGGTTTTTCAAGTCTCAGTCCATCCAGCACTCTGGGATATGGGTTTGTGATGAGGTCTTCCTCCTTAAGAAAGAGTACACTGAGCTGATCCTGTGTTTGTATCTAGGCTATGCTGTGGATACTTAACAAAAAACTTGTCCTAGAATTAAATGACAGGCTAACCAAGCAAGCCAGAATAGTAAAAGGCAGAGCTTCTTTCCAAAAGCCAATGACATCTGAACAGTGATGGTTTGGCTCTGAATCTGTTGCTATGGTGACTACAACCATAGGTGTAATTTCATTATAGAATACTGTGCAGTGCTCTAATCCATGACTGATGGCTGCACTCCAGAACAATGTACACAGTGCTCAGTGCTGTGCACAGGCCTGTTGGCACTCGTTGTTACTCATCAGGGATGGTAAGCAGGAATGAGTGCTGAGAGCACACAGCTGCCCCACTATGCCAGAGTGGGGACCTTTTTTTTTTTTTTTTTTTGTTTTGTTTTGTTTTGTTTTGTTTTTCGAGACAGGGTTTTTCTGTGTAGTTCTGGCTGTCCTGGAACTCACTGTATAGACCAGGCTGGCCTCGAACTCAGAAATCCACCTGCCTCTGCCTCCCAAGTGCTGGGATTACAAGCGTGCGCCACCACGCCCGGCAGAGTGGAGACCTTAAGACAGCCTGACGGAGCTCTTCACACCAGTCTCCGAACAGGACTGAGCTGTATAATCTCACAAACACATGTGGGATACTGACTCTGCGGATGGTAGACCATGCCTTATTTATCTGTTCATCCACATAATGGTGATGGAACTCAGAGCTTTTTTTTTTTTTTCTAAATTGAATTATACCTGTGTGAATACTACTTTTGCTGTCCTAGCGTGGGAGTTAGGAAGATGCTGACTAGTAATTCCCCAGTCCTCTCCCTGAAAGCTCTGTAAATCACACTCTCAAAAAAAGCAACAAGCTGAATTCCCAAACCCTCTCGAAGGAGAAGTGCCCCGGCTGGTGGGATCTGGCCTCTGTCCACTGAGTGCGCAGAACTCTTCTGCACAAACATCAGCTGCTCCCAAAGGGAGCTCACAACTGACTGCTTAGCTGTGGAGACTCACATGTCCCCTGTTTCCCAATGGTGGGGCCATCAGGGAAAAGGGTGGGAGCCCATGACAATGCAAGGCTTAACTAAAACGCACTCCTTTGCTCAGGAGGAAGAAAGTATCACAGCAGGAGGAGGCACCACTTTGCTAAAGCCAGGGAGAAACAAGGGATGTGGCTGAGAAATTATTTCCTGAGCAGAGCAGCAGAGCAGAACCTTTCTCATTCTGTCCCTCCCCCCTTCCCTTCTTCACCCCGCTTCTTTGAACTTCTGTTGTAAAAGAGAAGACTTCAGGTCCAGTGGAAACTGACCCATGAGCTCTATGTCCTCATCCATTATCGGTAGCTATCGTCATCCATCATCAGGGTCAGAGTGGAGCCTTCACCTCTGGTGAGCGTCCATCAGTGACATGGAAAGTCCATATTTCACAGTAGAGTTTACCTGTGGCATCCCTTCTGTGGCTGGGGATCAGCATATAAACAACCCATCATTTAGTATCATTCAGAATAGTTTCCTTGCCCTAAACTCTTCTATATCACTTTCCCTCACCCCGTGGACTCCTAGAAACCGTGTCCACAGTGCCGTCCTATCCGGATATTGTCTCCTACCTTTGACAGGTACTGCTGGCACAGGCCTGCCAGCACTGAGGTGGACAGGTGCCAAGTTAAAGAGGAAGGGGAGGGGTGGTGTGGGACACGGCCTGAGGAGCCCTGAGGCCAGAGGCTTGCCATCTCTGCATTTACTCAAGAGCACCAGCAAAACAGAAACAACTTTGCTAATAAGATTCTTTCCTGAAATGTACGAAGTTGGGTTTGAGGAATGGGAGTAGAAAACACTTATTTTTCCGGAAGAAACTCAAGGACAATGCACAGATCCTCTGATCTCTTAAACTCTCCTGAAGCAGCAGCACGGTGGAAAGGTCACAGGTTTTATTGGCACTGTTTAGCTATCAGTCCCGCAGCTGTTTGACTTGGCGACCACTGTGATCCTTAAGTCCAGCTCCATTACCCATCCCTGGGCCCTGTCAGCGACATCCTGGTCTGACATGTAACTTCTCTGCAGGGGACACTTGGGGCACTCTCCAGCTGTGGAGTTTTCGTGGGCCTCTGTGCGGCATCTGTGGACACTGTTTCAGCACCTTAGAGACTTACGTGAGCTCTGGGGCCACCAGGTGTCAGCTGAGGATTTCTGGGCTGTGCTTTTAAAAAAAAGCCACAGACAGTTATTCTTATTCAGGGAGAATAAAGCCATGAAAGTCTGTGTCTTAAGTGTACATGGCCGTGGTCCTGGGCAGTCACATGGAGGCCTGGTAAGACACCCAGGAGGTCTAAGCCCGGAAAGGAGGCCTGTTTAGTCTTCTAACACCCGTCTGGCACCAGCTTGTCTCCTTTGCTCCTATTTATCTCCAAGTCAAAGGCAAAATTTTACTCAGGCATGACAAAGACACCTAAGTGAGCACTTTGGGGAATAGTGCAGCAGAGCAGAGAGAAAGTAGGATTTAGAGCTAGAAAACCCCAGGAGTCCTGGCTACTGTGACTTCTCTGACCTCGAACATGCATTTCCTCTTTAGCTTTCTATTTTTTTCAGGAAAGTTAATAAGGTCATATTTGCCTCAGTAGGCTTTATTTAGAGCAGTTATGATAAACTACAATGATCTCATACTCATCTTCCGTTTCTTGCCACACTGGACAGGATCTCTGTCCCTCTGGTTCACTGCAGAGATCCGTGGCCAGGAATTATCAGTAAGCAAATGGATGCAAAGAAGAGGAGTGAATGAGGTTTGAATGAAGGAAGGGAAGAAGGAAAAAGGGAGGACTGGAGTTTTGCTGATACACCAAATAAAATTAAATAAAAATAAAAAATAAAAATCAATCCCAGTTGTTAAGCATTACCTGCATTGTTAAAAACAGTACTCGATGCACTGAGGTTGAGTGATTATTACTTCCCTGATCATAGCTCTCCGGGGATTTTTTCCCTCAGTACTTCTAGTAGAATCTTCTCCCACAACCTGCCTCCCTCCCGCCTCCTCTCCATCAAGCCTCCTTCCTTCAATGCCTCAGGCACCTGTAAGCCTGCGCTTCTGCGGACTTGCTGAGTTAGTTTCTGCCATGAAACATTTGTGTTAGCCTCTGCCTTGCTTGTGATGTCTGCTTATCTGGCTTCTTACCATCAGTTGTCTCTTCCCTTACCTGTCACATGGCAATAAAAGCCCTTCCTGTATTCATATCTAGGATTCTGGATGTATAATAGAATACTATTCTATTATTCATTTATTCATTGTTGTTCCTCCCCAACTCCTGCTTCTCAAAGACAAAACAAAACAAAACAAAACAAAACAAAACAAAAACCCTTATATTTATTCCAAATAGAAAACATGATCTGTTTGTTTAATACTTATATGGTGGAGATAGTTTTCTAATTATTTTGGCTTATTTACACAAATTATGAAAACAAACTAAATGTCTCTGCTTCTAAACAGAAAACTCTAACCGCTCCTCCCTCCCTCAGCCTCACACACAGACTTCAAGACTTAGTCTCTGTGAATAAAAACAATGTGCTAATTGGTTTCAATTTTGAGACTTGAGAATGATATTCTTGTGGGCCACACTATTCCTGTTCTGGGCTTGAAGGCCTCTTGACTTGGAGTTTGGAATGTAGAACAAGTTGGGTAGAATTAGGTAACAGAGGCAAATGACAGAACATGTGCGCATGCCCTGTTCTGGTTTATTCCCAGGGCCCTTGTGGCAGCTGTAACTCGAGGCCCAGGACCTGGTCTAGGGCTAGTGCTCCCCCTTCCTGTCTCACCCTCAAGTGATCTTGCCCAATGAAGCAGATACATCGTCTCAAAGGGCAACCACAGGTAGGGGGAGAGGAATCTGACCTTCCACCAGGACCATGATATGATTCTCCTGTAAAAGAATCATCTGTGTGACATTTCTAAGGAAAAAAGCAAACACCAGCTTTTCAGGGCTGGGTGAGAGTTCCCTAGTGATGATGCAGCAGGTCACTGGGAACTCTGCCTCCGGCAAATCTTCATTGTCACACAGGGGTCAATATCTCAGCCCACGTACCCTTCATCCCTCCCCTGGGATGGGCTCCTGTTGTATATGACCTGGTGAGCATTCCATCTGCTTTCAACATGCTGTGTCTGACGTCAGCTAATGCCTCCTATTAGCATTAAAGAAAACAATCTGGAAAAAGTCACTCCCAAGCAGAGTTCAAACAGGCCACAAGTAGATGTGGAATCTTAATTATACAAAGTTTGCTAAAGTAATTGCAATAAATTTATACACTATACACATATAAATGTATGTACACATATTTGTCTGTGTAGGTTCTGTGTGTACGGAGGCAGTGAAACTAAAAGCCCATGGAATGGTTCATGAAATCAAAGACAAGAATGATCTGATTTATGAAAGAGACTGCCAATAGCGAAAGGAGAAAAAAAAATCTCCTAGTGTAGAAAAAGGCATGATCAAAAGAACCAAATGATATAGAAATAAATTGGGAATCTTTATCCAGCACTTACTGGTAATGGGTTAAAATTCTGGTCCACCAGATGGTTGTATCCGTGGTCGAAAAATGAATGTCGTATCACAACATCAATTCCCTGGTTGGCCAACATTCCTAAAGTGTTTAGCCATCTAAAAGAAAAGAAAAAAGCCACATCAGCACATTTTAAAATGGTATCTACTGTGAAGATTAGCTACAGCACACAAATAATGTCACCAGAACCACCAATTTTACTTGATGCTTTAAAGGAGAAAATCATTTTAGGTGCTGAACAGGTAAGAGATCTCAAAGATTATCAAAGTTAATCTCTTATTTTACAGGAAAAAAAGTCTGAGGGAATAAAATGAATTGTTCATGGTCATAGCGTTATCACAGCGTATGACTTATATTTTACTTCTAGAATACTAACAAAGGAACGCATCCAGCACTTAGAAGCCCAGTGCCTCCTCCCTGGCCACACACACATGAGCACAGGACTTCACAGCACACCTTGCATCCTCGGTCTCCTTGCTCTGTAACAGTACACATGGTTTGCACAGGACTCTAAGCTACACGGACCTACTACCTATGCAAAACAGCCTCAGTGTCTGGACCCCTCATGTTTCACTGTCACAGTCAGTGTAAGAATGTTCTTCCCTGACACCATGATTAACTATTCAGGGATTTAAGCACATTACCTTCACGTGTGTGCTGCAGTGGGAAACCTGCCTTGACCATATTCTCATCCCGACTATGCAAAATGCCTGGGTTACACAGCATGCTCCTGAAGGGTGTTCCCAGACGCCCTGGCCCTGACATTGTAACTGACAGATTCAATTCATTCATCAATTTGGGCAGCCATTGTTTTCTCTCTCTGTTACCTCTGCTGAAACTATCACTTACCTTAGCTTTTACCTCAAACTTCATTCTCCACAGGTCTAAATCACACAAAACTATTTCTGTGTAGAGAGCAGTACAGCATGCTCTCTCCACTGACACACATTTGACACCTTTCCCAGGTTTTAACCCCTGCTTAGCACTTCCTGCCGACCCTCCTGACTCATTTCTTGCGTTTGTCACATCCTCACCACATATAATCTCCTGAGCTCGTGCTGCTGGCTAAGCCCTGTGTCCTAGTCGGCTGTGCGTCTTCGACCTTCACCGAGCTCTCTCAACTGTGCCTCCCGCTGCCAGCCTGGGGGATGGTGTCCACCATGAGTCTCTACCACTCCCCACCACGCACAAGCCCACGATCACACCACACTTGAACTTGGACTCACAACACTTCCTGGCACGCTGTCGGTGCACAGCACTGTTTAGGCTGACATTAGTCTGGATAAAATTAGATTCTAGAAACTTTGAAAATCACCATTTAGCACATGGGAAAAATTATGCATAGTTATGATTTCCCAAATCTGGAACCATATGGGGCTCCAAACCCATGACTTCTAGAATTGAATTTTTTCCTTGCTGGAATAAAGAGCATTGCTAATTCTTATATTATGGTTAAATAATGTTCACATTTTCAAATCTTTTTTTACATTTACAATTTTATTTTACTCTCAAAGAAATGAACACATTTACTGGCAATTAGAGCTGCAAATCCAAACCCAAAAGCAGAGTGAAACATACACAAGCAAGCTTTAAACCAGAAGTTAAATCTGCGTACGATAGAGCAGAATGCTTGCTCTGTTCGTTTTGTTCACACTGGGACACTGTGACCCAGAGAATTGAAATTACTTTGAGAACATCATATGGCCAAGCTACTTGCCTTTATTATTTTCATTAGTTTGGCAAGCCTGTGAAATCAGGATAATAGGTTCAGCTCTTGCTCTAAGCCTGAGGCACAGTAGCAGACGGATTACCAAAGATGCCCCGTGGTGGAACTCCAATAAGAACTCTGGGTGAATGCCTTTTAAACCAGAGCTCTAGCCATGTTCATAAGGCACAGAGATATCATGGTCTGTTTAATATTGAACTATAAAAGCAAATACGGAGTTTCATCTTCTAGAAGAAATATATATATATATGCGCATGATCGTGTCTGCATGAGCTCACCACCAGCACCATCTGCATGGCATCATGGGCTGTCTCTTGGTGCTGTGTAAAGTGATTCCACTGCTCCCTTGTTAAGTATCTATTGTCCCATTCCATAGGTGTCTTAATCATCACTTCTACTGCTGCGTGCTCTAGATGCTGGAGACACGGCAGTCTATCAGGATGAATTTGTAGTTTTCCAATTGAAGATTGAGAGGACAGCACTCTTCTTGAGTCGCGGTAGCAGATTTCTGATTCATGTGCACATCTGCCTGTGGCCTAGGAAACTCATGGTTATGTGATATAGGGAGAGTCCCAGAGAAATGCCATCTTTTCACGTGCTCCCTAGCTTCTTAGGATGCTATACCTCTATTATTTTTCTAGGAGACAATCTGAACACAGTGCATTGCTGTGTGCTGCCAGTGAAGTTAAGATGGGATGGATGACAAGGAAGTCAGAGGAAAGACCAGGAGCAGAATGAACTAATTTAGCTGATCCCTGCCAACCAAGCGCTGGTGATCTGAGCTTCAGCCCACATATCAACAACTGTGCTCATCTGCAGTTCCACACAGACATCTATAGCTATTTGACTGATGTTCATGCAAGGGCAGGTCTCTGTTTCAGCTGCTTCTGCGAAGGTCTGTGGTACTTTTCATTTTGAATCTTTCCTTACATGTAAGAGTATTCAGGAAAACAGTACCACTGGGCTGCCTGCTGCACCTCAAAGCAGAGTCATCTGGCAACAGCTGAGCAAAAGCCACTCCTGGGCTGATTCCAAGGGGTTCCTGAGTACTGACTGCCAACCTGGCTTTTCACCCTTGTAACAGGAGTCATATCAAACTAGCAGGGAGTATATTATGAAAGAAGCCTCTTAGTAACACTGCATTAAATGCTGATTCACTCCATTTCATTAATTTGAACCATGCTTATTGGACTTCTCTGTGAAATCAAAGTTAGATGCTGAGGTTACAAACGCGGAATGCCCAGAGTCACACCATGAATTACACTGAGCAGTTATCTCCATGCACCTTTAACATTGTTCCATCTGAAAATGCCATCTGCTTGGCTGGCCTGACCTGTTCTTCACAAATGTATAAAGAAGCTGCCTTAATGGAGGGGAGCCGCTCTGTCTAATTAGGAACAGCTGTTAGTAGCAAAACACTTAGCTGAGGGCAAAGCTACATTTTGTGCATTGCTCAGCCAGAAAGCCTGGGCCAAGGGACCAGAATGGACCAGAACAAAAGTACTTGGTTAGTCTCTGGGCGTGAGGCTTGTCCTAGCTACATGACACTGAGTCAGGCAGAGCTCTATGCTTCTGGCTCAGGTCATTCTTCAGGCAACTACAGTAGCCTTCAAATTCATATTCTCATCCCTTCCGAGATCCTGGGCATAATATTGACAAGGTCTAAGTTTAAAATGCGTATCTGATTATCTCTTCTTTGATATCTTTAGAGGCTTTCCTTTACATGGCTTTCCCGACCATCTATCATCTTGTGTAAACACTCTTCTCAGTCTATGCCTTCATTCGATCTGTGCTGGAAAAGGCTTTACTCAATGTCACTGACTGTCCCTCTGCTGTGCCTTTCCTGCATTGTCTCTTAGGCCTGAGGCATCTCACTATCAGTTCTTCTGCTCTCTCCTGGGAAGATCAGGACACTCTTACCATTGCTCACAAGATGCCAGCTTGCCTGTCAAACCCTCTGACAATCCCACTTGGGGAGGTGTTTTTTCTTCTGTAAGCCCACCAGTCAGTCTTCTTTCATAGGAAGGCCGTGGGAGACAGAAAGAAGTGGTCTACTGTGCAGGGAAAGGGAGACTGGAGAAGGCCGCCTGGGTGTGAGTCTGATCTCTGCCATTGGTTCAGTGAGCTCTCTTGGCTAACTCACCTCCACTCTGCCTTTCAGCTTCTTTAGCTGTACTATGAGGACAACACTAGCCTCTGTTTCACTGGCTCACCACTAAAACCACAGCACCAATCTCACTGGTGGTCAGAGGATTAAAGGATTTCAGACAGTGCTTGGCTCTTGGTAGATCCAGTATGCATCCAAGAATTATCACAGCATAATTACTCTTTGCAATGTAGTCATCTCTCATTCTAGTCCTTCTAGTCATGCCTCCAGAGGACAAAACTGTGACTGTTTTTTACCGAACACCCGAATACCCAGAACTATGGTAAACTGAGAAGGGAGGATGTTGGCTGCTGACTCCGTGATGGGGTGAACTACAGGCTTAGGACTTACTCGAGATGTCATCTGTGCTCTGCTGCTCATGTCTGACAAAACGTTAGTAGTGAAGTGACTAATTATGATTAAATACATTCAAGGATGAATAAATGGAAACTTGTCATTGGAATTGAGCTTTGCCTTGCGATGGGTAGTGAATGTGTTACAGTTTCACTGTCCTTTCCTAAAAGTTCCTGGGAGTGAAAATATCAATTACTTACAAGAATCCTGCTGCGTAGGAATCTGACAGATTGTTTGTGCCTCCAGCTGAGGTGGTCACCACGCCTTCCAGCCAAATTTTCTTTCCTGGAGTGTATGTGTTGACCACCTGTTTCCACAACAAAAGCAGAAGGGAGAGATGAGATTTTAAAAGCTATTCCCAAATGAGAAGCACCATCGTTCCCTAGAGGAAGTGTCTCTTGTTCCCTGTTCCTGAGAAGTCATGACTTTTGCTTTACTTCATGAAGATGTGTGTCTATTGCTTTCCTTTTATAGGAAATCCACGAAAGGAGAGAAAGAGGTGTTCTATTATAGTGGTTAAAGGGCTGGACTCGGGCACAGGCTGACTGAGTTGCCACATGCACACAAAAGCACGCTCACTTTTTCCCTTATGTAACCCAAGAGATGCTGTGATAGAACAAATGCATATTCTAGAGTGTAAGATGACTTTAGGGAAGTAACATCCTTCACTGAGAAAGAATAACCACATCATGTTTCTATAGTAACAGGTTCTGAGAAGCAGTGCTTTTCAGGATCATGTTACAGAACTTTTATGATAAAGAACATGATCTATGTATCAGAAGTCATGAACCATGAGTAGGAGAGAAAAAAAATCTTCTAGGGAATTGTTGTATAATGAGCATGGCATGTAACCGAAATAAATATAAAAAGAAAAGTCCCTGACCCATGTGTCAGATTCTACACAAGGAACTACAGCTGTGTGCCTTCTAAGCAGAGGCAAGCCCTGTTAAAATGTGTCCCTCTGAAGTTTTGAAATTACCCAGTTTCTGTTCTACAAGTTGGAGGCTGGCCAAACTATTCTGATCAGGGTGCAGATACACTGGAAAGCAATCTGGCAGTCCTTGTGATGGGTAATACTGGTAGCTTCTGAACGTACATTCTGAGGCATGAGCTTGTCTATAGCTAGCTCATTTGAGGAAACGATACCAACTAGCAGGAATAGTGAGCTACAAGACTAAAACACGTGAAGGGAAGACAATAGGAGGCTATGGTTTCAAACTGGCAACCAACGCTGGCAACCTAGGCTCAATCTCATAGGGATTTTTTAGGTAAAGCCTATATAACCCTTCTCTAAGCTGCCTAGTTGTCCTTCAAGGTGACAACTGGAAGTATGTCTTGGTTTCTGGTCTCCTTAGAGCAGCCTAAAGAAGTTTCATGGGTAGCTCTGAGAGCTAAGCATAGTCCAAATACGTGCTGCCTCTGAACAGAGCTGCCCAAGAGTAGAAATGAGCAGCATGTTCCTGCTGTGTCCGCTAGCATCGAGCTCTGGCCACGGCTGTAATAACCAGAATATGAAGTAGGATTGGAGGATGCTGGCATACCCAAGGGAGGCTGATAGAGAAATAGTGCATCTAGACATGTCACCAAAGACACTATTCTTCATGTTTCTAAAGAGAAAAGTACAAAGATTTCATCATGTTGCTGTTGGTGGTAGGTGTCCATAATTAGGACTGAAATATGAAATGCATTTAATGCATCATATGAAATTCTATGTAGCACTTGGGGCAAAAATTCAATATAAATTAAAAGATAAACATGCTTTATATAGCCATTTGTTAACATGTAATAATAAAGACCAAAGATGTGTGTTTTAAGAACATATGTCAAACATATAATGAACACATAAAAAAGAAAACAGATAAAACATAAACAAGACATTTAGTGAACTGGTGATAGATTCTGCTATACGTTGAGGTGGAATATACTATTGTTCAGCTCTTGGTTCCTTAGGACTCCCAGAAAGAATATATAGAGATGTATTTACATGAATGTATATGGATATACAATATGAAATACATGTGACCAAACTCATAAGTAGACATCAAATGACCATATTCCTTTTTATATTTCTTCCTAGGTTTAGCTTCCTACAACTGTCTCACTACCATTTAGAAGATAATTTGTATTTTATAACCCACAAAAACTTGGTACTGGCAAAGTTACTGAGCTTTTCAGAAATAGAGTTGTACTAATTCTAGCCAAGAATAGAAGAGCAAGAATGAATGGTGGAGACCACACTGACATGTTGTTAAAGGTTAAGAACAGATGCTTAGCAAGCACAAAGCAAGGGTTCAAACCGTATGCTATGCTAAGACACCGCCCCTAACACTGTGTACACTGAAAAGAGAATCGTCAGGGTCTGCGTCTTGCTTACTGCAAAGTAGGTATCTCACTCTTTTTCTATTAAATTATTTTATTTATTTACATTCCAAAAGTTGCCTCCCTTATTGGTGCCCCCTCCCCAAGTTCTTCACGCCATCTCCCCCGCCCCTGCCTCTGAGAAGGTGCTCCCCACCCTCCCACCGACCCCCACCTCACCCCCACTAGCATCCCTCATCTCTAGGACATCAAGTTTCCACAGGATAAAACACATCTGCTCCCACTGAGCCTATACAAGGCAGTCCTCTGCTACACATGTGCCCAAACACAGACCAGCCCATGTGTGCTCCCTGGGTTTTGGCTTGGTCTCTGGGAGCTCTGAGGAGTCTACATTAGTTGACATTGTTGTTCTTCCTATGGGGTTGCAATCTCCTTTACCTCCTTAAGTCCTTTCCCTAACTCTTCCATATGGGTCCCTGACCTCAGTTCAATGGTTGGCTGTAAGTATCTGCACTTGTCTCAGTCAGCTGCTGGCAGAGCCTCTCAGAGGATATCCAAGCCAGGCTCCTGTCGGCAAGCACACTATGGCGTCAGCAATAATGTCAGGATTTGGTGTGTGTGCATGGGCTGGATCCCAAGTTGGGCTGGTCACTGGGTGGCCTTTCTTTCAGTTTCTGCTCCATTTTTGTCCCTGCATTTCCTTTAGATAGTAACAATTCCTTGTTGAAAATTTTAAAGATAGGTGGGTGGTCCCCTGCTTCAACTGGAGCCCATGTCTATCTACTAGAGGAGGTCTATTCCGATTCCATCTCCCCACTCTTGGGCATTTTGGTTAATGTCATCCCATTGAATCCTGGTAGCCTCTCCCATCCCAGGTATCTGGGACTTTCTAGAGGTTTACCTTGCCCCCTATACCCAACTGTTGCATATTTCCATCCATTCTCCGAGCCCTCTGGGCTTCTCTCCTGTTTCTCCCCATTCCTGATCCTGCCTTCCCTTTCTCTCTTCCTTCTCTCCTCTCCCACCCAGGTTCCTCTCTCCCTCTGCCTCCCAGGATTCTTTTGTTCCCCTTCTAATGGGGTTTCAGGTATCCACACTTGGGCCTTCCTTCTCATTAAGCTTCCTATGGTCTGTAAGTTATATCATGGGTATTCTGATTTTTAGCTAATATCCATTTATCAGTTAGTACATACCATGCATGTCTTTTTGGATCTGGGTTACCTCACTCAGGATGATATTTTCTAGTTCCATCCATTTGCCTGCAAAATTCATGATATCCTTGTTTTTTTGTTTTGTTTTTTGAGACAGGGTTTCCCTGTGTATCCCTGGCTGTCCTGGAACTCACTTTGTAGACCAAGCTGGCTTCGAACTTAGAAATCCACCTGCCTCTGCCTCCTAAGTGCTGGGATTAAAGGCGGGTGCCACCATTGCCTGGTGATGTCCTTGTTTTTAATAGCTGAATAGCATTCTATTGTGTACAGTTAAGGGACATCTGGGTTGTTTCCAGCTTCTGACTATTACAAATAAGGCTGCTATGAACATAGTGGAGCATGTGTCTTTGTGATATGATGGAATATCTTTTGGGTGTATGCCCAGCAGTGGTATAGCTGAGTCTTCAGGTAGATCTATTTCCAATTTTCTGAGGAACCACCAGATTGATTTCCAGAGTGGTTAGATAGGTGATAGGCCCCAGGGAAATGTTATTACTATTAAGCTGCTGAATGAACACAGTTTTAAGCTATTTCCAAATGATATCATTATACCTATGGATCAATGCAGTTCTTAACCCTTATTTCATAAGAAGCTTCTATTTGAAATAGATGGTCATTAATACAGTGACCCACACTGACTGAAACACAGAGACAAGAAATTGTAGAATGTTCTAAAAGGAACATATATACCACATCTCCCCTTCTCCAGGGATCACTGTGGAAGAATGGAGAGGAATGAATGCAAAGGCCAAAGGAATCATTGTCTTACAGAGAGCTGTACATATGAACTAACAGTGCTTACAACAGTCTGTGCAAAACGTGTGAAGACAATATCTCAGCAAGGAAACAGAAGCTACACACAAGGTTCTACCCCTAGTTGTGGAGCTATCGGCTACTGTTAGCTTTTAGGAAAGACAGATTTCTCTGTGAATGTATCCCTTAGCCATTTGACAGTGCTCTGGAGGAAGAACATACATCCTAGGATATTTGAGCACCACTACTTGGTTTTGGTGCGTTTAAAAAAAACAGGAAACTAAGTGGAATGGATAGAAAAGGTGGGTGGATTTGAGAGAAGTTGTGAGAAGAGTGACTATGATTAAAATACATTGACTGAACTCTCAAAGAATTATTTTTTTAAAGTGTGTATTTGATTATAGATGTTAAAATTAACTAGGCAAATAAAGGTTAAATACAAATAAAGGTTAAATACACCTTTGAGATGATCATCTCAGAAATGAAGATCTGAATTGTTGGGGAATCATTAAGATTGTATAAATACAGAAATAGGTGAAATTGCCTAGGGAGAATATTTTTTAAAAATAGAGTAGAAAGAGGTAAGGATTTCATTTCAAAACTATTGAGGCATTATCAAATGCTTTAACTTACCACTTCAACATTTATTAACCACATGCTAAATGCCAAGCAGACTAGGGCCAGGTGGACCACAACTGATTTCCACTGCAGTCACTCCAGGAGACTAACAGTAAGTAAACATATAAGTAAGAATAATTTCGGAGCTAATAGCAGCCACGAAGAAACTACTTGGCAGGAACTTGACAGGAGGAAGGGGTGCTTTAGACAGTGCTCAGCGAAGAGCCTTCTGTAAGGTGGTGTCTGAATTAAGAGGGAGCCAGGTCCTTAATATTTCCAAAGGAAAAGTACAGGAAAAGGATGTAAGGTGAAACAGGACCATTGCTTGTAGCACCAGAGACAGCCATCTGGATTATAGTAAATAAAGAGACAAAGACGGAGCAAATGAGGTCAGAGAAGAAAGGCGCATGCTTTCATTCTGAGTATGGCTGAGGCTATTATTGGAGGGATTTAAGCAGGAGAGGGGTCTGATCTGATTTATGCCAGATTACTGTAGCTGCTATGAGGTCATACATATATCTTAAAAGGATTGTGAAACCTGTAACATGATATACGAATTAAAGGTCCTGTTATTTCTATGGCCACTTTGAGCTTCAACGTCCTTATTCATAGATGGGATAATGCCCGACAGGACTGGTCTATGGATCCCAGCTGTTTGACAAAAAATAATTAACATGAGGCCAGTGACAGGATAATCCTGAGCTAGTGGAAAGGGACATGGACCCAGCAGGTGAACACTGATCTATGGGAGCTCTTTAAGGTAGTGAATGGATTCAGAGGACTGGTCCAGAGAGTCCTCAGTCTGCCAGTAGGGCTCTGACCCACTCATGATGCTTCCAGGAAGCCTTGATCTACGATCTGTTTGAAGTCAGGAAATCCACTCATCTTTCTTTTTAATATTTTTTAAGTTATTTTTAAAGCGTGCACTTGCACGAGTGTGTACACACACACACACACACACACACACACACACACAAGTGGTGCTGATGCCTGTGGATGCCTCTGGCCTTTGATCTTCCTGGAGTTTTAGGCAGTTGGTGAGCTCTCCAGTGTAGGTGCTAGGAACTGAACTTGGTACTCTGGTCCAAGAGTAGTATTTGGTCTTAACAGCTTAGCCACCTCTCCAGCATACCCCTCAGTCTTATTTTCTTAAGTGTTTACTTCTGAGCACAGGGGTTGGCACAGAAGTGGGCTTCACTGAAAACTGAGCTCTAGTCACACAAAGGAGCCCATGCAACCCCAGGTCTGCCCCTGCACTTGATCACAGTAAACCCCACTTTTAAAGAAAACTAGATGACTTAAAGGGTGTTTAAACTGGTCAAAGAACGGAAAGCCATGTGCTGCTTGCAAATACAAATTTAGAGATTAGGAAAAACAAAAACATACAATGAAAACTTTCCAGAACACAAAAGACCTGGGCAAGAGCACTGCCTATGCGTTTGCCGAACTTTCTCTCAGAAGTCTTGACTTCCGAGAGAAAAAGAGAAATCCCGATTCTTTTCACATGTGACATATATGAAACCCAACAAACTCACAATTCTTAAAAGCAAATTATCATCCAATATGATTTGAATGTCTAAGAATTTTATGGGGAATTATTATGAGATTCTGAAATTGAAAATATGACAATCATGCTACTTTTTGAGCAAGTCTGTTCTCAACACTTAGGCAGAAGGTGAGGGTGTGCTGGACTCTGAGGGGTAATTTATATAAGATGATTTTGTTTCAGAGTCTAAAGTCTATTTTAAATGAAGATATAAGTCCAGAAAATGTTTGGAGTTATAAAAACTATGTATACAGGATCCGATAAAGTCCACTGGTACTAAAAAAAGAGTTAATCTGAATTCTCTTCTGACTGTAGGGAGAGCTGAAAGGAGATAATTTATAATGTTTGTTTTTTGAGCTGAGGATGGAAAGCATGCGCTCAGCTTGCATGAAGCCCCTGGCCCAGCCAGCTCTTCCCCAGCCTGGGCTAACCTCAGCCAGCTCTTCTCCCAGCCTGGGCTCACCCCCAGCCAGCTCTTCTCCCAGCCTGGGCTAACCTCAGCCAGCTCTTCTCCAGCCTGGGCTCACCCCCAGCCAGCTCTTCTCCAGCCTGGGCTCACCCCAGCCAGCTCTTCTCTAGCCTGGGCTCACCACCGGCCAGCTCTTCCCCAGCCTGGGCTCACCCCCAGCCAGCTCTTCCCCAGCCTGGGCTCACCCCCAGCCAGCTCTTCCCCAGCCTGGGCTCACCCCAGCCAGCTCTTCTCCAGCCTGGGCTCACCACCGGCCAGCTCTTCCCCAGCCTGGGCTCACCCCAGCCAGCTCTTCCCCAGCCTGGGCTCACCCCCAGCCAGCTCTTCCCCAGCCTGGGCTCACCCCAGCCAGCTCTTCCCCAGCCTGGGCTCACCCCCAGCCAGCTCTTCTCTAGCCTGGGCTCACCCCCCAGCCAGCTCTTCTCTAGCCTGGGCTCACCCTCAGCCAGCTCTTCCCCAGCCTGGGCTCACCCCCAGCCAGCTCTTCCCCAGCCTGGGCTCACCCCCAGCCAGCTCTTCTCCAGCCTGGGCTCACCCCCAGCCAGCTCTTCTCTAGCCTGGGCTCACCTCAGCCAGCTCTTCTCCAGCCTGGGCTCACCCCCAGCCAGCTCTTCCCCAGCCTGGGCTCACCCCCAGCCAGCTCTTCTCTAGCCTGGGCTCACCCCAGCCAGCTCTTCTCTAGCCTGGGCTCA
Source organism: Apodemus agrarius (assembly GCA_964023405.1). Lineage (NCBI taxonomy): Eukaryota > Metazoa > Chordata > Mammalia > Rodentia > Muridae > Apodemus > Apodemus agrarius. The sequence goes on from OZ030005.1 coordinate 181,779,609, forward strand.
CCCCCAGCCAGCTCTTCTCTAGCCTGGGCTCACCCCCAGCCAGCTCTTCTCTAGCCTGGGCTCACCCTCAGCCAGCTCTTCCCCAGCCTGGGCTCACCCCAGCCAGCTCTTCCCCAGCCTGGGCTCACCCCAGCCAGCTTTTCTCCCAGCCTGGGCTCACCCCCAGCCAGCTCTTCCCCAGCCTGGGCTCACCTCAGCCAGCTCTTCCCCAGCCTGGGCTCACCCCCAGCCAGCTCTTCTCTAGCCTGGGCTCACCCCAGCCAGCTCTTCTCTAGCCTGGGCTCACCCCCAGCCAGCTCTTCCCTAGCCTGGGCTCACCCTCAGCCAGCTCTTCTCTAGCCTGGGCTCACCCTCAGCTAGCTCTTCTCCCATCCTGGGCTCACCCCCAGCCAGCTCTTCTCTAGCCTGGGCTCACCCCAGCCAGCTCTTCTCCAGCCTGGGCTCACCCCAGCCAGCTCTTCCCCAGCCTGGGCTCACCCCAGCCAGCTCTTCTCTAGCCTGGGCTCACCCCCAGCCAGCTCTTCTCTAGCCTGGGCTCACCCTCAGCCAGCTCTTCTCTAGCCTGGGCTCACCTCAGCCAGCTTTTCTCCCAGCCTGGGCTCACCCCCAGCCAGCTCTTCCCCAGCCTGGGCTCACCCTCAGCCAGCTCTTCCCCATCCTGGGCTCACCCTCAGCCAGCTTTTCTCCCAGCCTGGGCTCACCCCCAGCCAGCTCTTCTCCAGCCTGGGCTCACCCCCAGCCAGCTTTTCCCCAGCCTGGGCTAACCTCAGCCAGCTCTTCCCCAGCCTGGGCTCACCCCAGCCAGCTCTTCCCCAGCCTTGTGATTGGTGAGTGAGCATTCAGGAGCTATGGCCTCTGGAGACAAGGCCCTGCATTCAATCCTGGCCTTAATGTGTATTCACCTGTGACCTTGAGTATGTAAATTGCTTCTTTGTGTTCTGGTGTAGACTAAAATATCTTCCTCGGTATTTTATGATTTAACTAATTAACATTTGTAAAACAGTTCCTGCTATATAGCAAGCATTTAAGCCCAAATAATTTCTGGATTTCTCTCCTTGTCCAAGGAGCTTGAGTTTGTGTTTGACAAGTTTAGCTTCAGTATTGGCTGCTCTTGCTTTAAGGGATAATAATCCCAGATCTATGTCAAGCACAAGGAAGGGGCAGTTTAGAATTGTAAATACACATGGATCGTAAACATAAGCACAATTAACATAATGAGCATAATTAGCATATATGTACTTATTTTCAACATAGGCATCCTGCTCCCTGCAGGAACAAAACATACAAAGTGAGGTAAACCTGATACAAACAGAAGCAGTTACACAAGGAGGAGGCCATGTTCCTAAAGCACTAATGCTGAGAGGTAGGGAGGCAATACACATCGCGCAGATGCTCTCTAAGCCTTTTCTGCTGAGGACATGGCGGGAAGTCTGATGAACTGGGAGTCTTCTGGGAACAGGGAAGGCCAGCATGGTGAAGGGTGCTGGAGGCCTGGATGCTGATGCTGGGTGCTGGTTGAGTCTGGGGAGAAAAGCGGCTTGGGCTGAAGAGAAGAAAAACCAACCAAACGAAAGAAAAGAAAAGAAAAGAAAAAAAAAAACAGAAAAAGCCGATGGAGCCAGCTGCAAAATTCTCTCAGAAAATGAAACGCTAAGAAACCAAGGGCTATAGTTCAACACTGTGGTTTTCTGAGTAAATATGATTCTCCCTGTGCTGGAAGAGAGAAAAGGAGAGGGCTCTGGAAAGGGAAAGGGCTCCTGGTGAGAAATGATGTGCCAGTGAAGGTTGTTCTAAGGATGCACTGGGGAGGAGAGAGTGGGCTGAGGGACTGAGGCGGCCAGAGGAAGCCGGTGCTTCCAGCTGCTGGTTCCCAGATAGACCAGCCCTGGGGCCCATGTGGTCAAGGTGCTTTGGGGCACCCGAGGAAAAGTTCATTAAGTGTCCATTGGCTGCTCACAATTCTCTACTTTTTTCTAGAGGCAGAGAGTTACGAGGGGTAAACCTTTTCAGATTCTTTCTCTCACATGTCAGAGGCAAGAACTGAGTGAAATGTGTGGTGTGTTTCTGGAGATTCTCTGAGGTGGGGAGTTGGAGTAGAAGAGATAAGGTGTGGGGAGGGAGAGAGAGAAAGGGAGAACACACTTAGGGAAAACGGCTTTGATTTTTTTTTTTTTTTAAAGTGAAATAGGAACATAACCATTTATGCGGCACGTTATTTCAAACCTGGTCTTTCCTTTCCTGTAGTTCCTTGATAGCCTGTCTCTAACGCTGGAATCTAAGTCTTTGAGAAGATTCGTGAAGACCTGGCTCCAGGCACCAGCTGTGCAGGAGATGGTAGCATTGCTGCGGCAGACATGTTGTTTATGGTTATCCAAAGCAACACCTTCCTTAATGAGAGAGGAAGCAATAAAACAGGAGCAGAGGACAGGCCAGCTGGGCCAATCAGCCCTGGCAGGAGGCCCATCCTCCCAAAGAAGCTGGAGCCCATTAATTCCAGGATCTCATGTATTTGGGAGTCAACCTTCCCCAGAACTTCAGAAAAGCAGAGGCTCTCTAAGTAACCAAACAAGTCTCCCACAGAGTGGCTCACAGAGGATTTCCTTTAGGAAGTCTCTTCTTGCTTTTTCCAAACACAGTCTAATATTCTTTACATATTTTGTGTGTGTATGTGTGTGTGCATATATGTATGTGTGAGCATGTGTATGTGTGTGTATATGTGTGTATGTGTGTGAGCATGTATATGTGTGTATATGTGTGCATGTGTGTGAGTGTGTGTGTTTGTGAGTGTGTGAGTGTGTGTGTTTGTGTGTGTGTATGTGTATGCATGTGTGTGTTGTGCACACAGAGGTCAGAGGACTATTTGAGGGAGTCAGTTCTCTCCCTCCCCCATGTGGGTTCTAGGGGCCTGAACTCAGCTCGTCAGTTTGGACGGCACACACCCTTACCCACTGCGGCCTCTCACTGGTCCTCAGGAAGCTCCTCAAGCCTTGCCCATCTCTCCTCCTTGAGCATCAGTAGTCTTGAATCCGCATGATTTTTGAGCGGTCAAGGTGAACTCTCAATATTGTTCTGCTTTGTCCGAGGAGAGGAATAACCATGATCCTGTTTTTCCTTCCTCTCTTCCTTCCTAAGTTTTGACCTCGAGGTTTCTTTCTTGGTCTCCCTGTCTTTCTCTTTCCCTTCTAGACCACCCTTTGCCTGCTGTCTTTGTTAGCTGTGGAACTCCTCCCCAGTTTTAGAACCTTCATTGGTTTCTTGTTGCATTGCTAGCTATAGGGAGCAACCGTTTGCCTTTCTTTCTTGTTTGTTCACTGAGAGGTCTGAGTGCCAGAGAGATGAACAGCAGGTAACTTGTATCTGATATTACTGAACTCAGTAACCACTGAGCACCAGTTAGAACACTGATGGCTTTATTAAGGTAGTGTTTACTACCTTACAGAGCACGCATGCTCTTCCTCTCAAAGCCCATGCAGGATGACCTCACTACTTTAAAAAGGCATCTTATACTTCCAGTGTTTACTTGCTAGAAATCTTCCCCTCTCCCCCATGCCTTTGTTAGTTTTCACAAGTTATTTTCTCTAGAGAATATTCCTCAACTCTTCAGAAAGTTTTCTTCTTTTGTCCAAGTTCCAAAGTTCCTCGACACTATCGATGATCTTATCTTACCAAACATAAATGTAACTTTGTATTTCCACTTTTTTTTTCATGCCCCATGAACTTCCTGACAGTGACTTTATTAAATATTCAGTCAACAACTGAGGACATTTCACTGATGTAAAGGCAGCTGCTGACCCCAGCTAGCAAGGGCAAGCACCAGGGCTCAGGCTGAGTTAGGGCCCTGTTATGTTCTAACTGAAGTCTACTGCTTGATGTCTGTGAAAGTGCAGATCTGGAAGCTTAAGTTCTCCTAGCCCCAAGTAAATGTGCCTGTGTGACCCATTTGGCTCTGTCGGTACAAATAGGAAAGCATGACCTAAGAGAATCTAGCTTTTGTCCTTCACACACAGTGGTTATTACAGGAGGAGCTAGTCCGAAAGAGAGATCAGAAGAAAGTCAAGGGTTTTATTCTTGCCATTATATGATTTTTAGACAGGGATATTTATAGATTATACATCAACTTAATAGCAGCTAGGAGCAAAGGGGTAAACTGCAGGCAAGTTTTAATTGATAATGCTTATGAAAAATACTCTAATTTCAAGAGCATTAAATTATGAAAGATATATCATTATTTTACAAAATATATTACCTTTTGTTTACAAATATCATTCAGACATTATTCATCTGTTGTGACTTGCTCAAGGCCACAGAGCTTGCTTAAGTAGTAAATGAAAATTCAAACTCAGGCCCACTTCACTGCAGAACCCGTGCTCTGCCATTACACTGTCTGTATTTGGCATCTATTAATGATTTATTTCATACCCTATGTAAATTTTCTTTCTAGCCACCCAAGATTAGAAGTGCTTTCAAAGAAGAATAGTTGTGTTCTTGGCGAGGGAATACCAGTGTGACCCTACAATTAGTTGACAATCTGGGGTGACTGCCCTGGAGGTGAGGGTTAGATGACAGCTTTAAAACGTTAACGTGTCTGACAAGTGATGGGCACTAGACAAGGCTTTCCATAGTAGAGGCTGATGCCTTCTGCTCCATTCCCACTGTTGACAGAGGACAGGGAAAGACAGATGCAAAAGAATGCGCCACCTGTGGGCCACCCGTGGGCCTCTACAGAGATAGCACTGGGTACAGATGGATATTTGGAACAAAAGGGGTCATTAGTAGGAGGAGCACCCGGAGGAGACCTTACTGCATTTCAGCATGGAAGGAAGAGGCTTGGTTCTAGTGCTTGTCCTAAACTAAAGTGACATTACCACCACTGCCAACATTGGTGACATTTGAGTGGGCAAAGCATCCAGGAGCCTGAAATATTGGTTAGTCAGAAAAAAGGCTGGGGAAAGGAAGGCTTGGGTAACTTCCTTGTTTTCTTTCATATGCTCAAAATGGCTGAATTCATCTTGTCTGTGTGTGTTCTTATGGGGCGTAAGTCTTATACAATGGGGACCTTTTTAAGAGAAAGAAAGCAGAGCCACTTTATAAAGTTTAGAGACACTAACCTGGGAACCCTAGTGGCTCTGCTTTCTTTCCCTCAAAAAGGTCCCCATTGTAGAAGACTTATGCCCCATACAATTCGGATTGCCCATGTGTATCATCCCAAGTCATTAATGAAGTACACGTTATATTTGTGGTCCTTAGTGTATTCTCCCTTTGATCTGCTTTCTTGGCTTGTGTTCCTGTTCCTCTCCACTGATACTCTTTGACACTAACAGGGTAACTGACATTTTGCCAGGTTAATATTTCACATCATATTTCTAAAGTAAAACAAGATTATTTTCTAAAATAGTATATCTGGCATTTACAAACAGATTGTAACATTATGTGGGGCCAAAAAGAACTGTCCTTTACCACTACCCACATAAAAGACACTCTTCTGTTATGCTGTATGTAGACACAACTCACAGGGGTCTCTACATTCATTTTGTAGTGTAAGGCCACACTGTGACATTAGCCACAGACTGAGCTTTCAGTGTGAAGAGCACACAGACAACTGTGAAGGAGCGAAGACATTACTTGTTGGTCATGCGTCCCGCATACTTCTGTGTTTCCCTCCTTTCAATATTGATTATCTGTCAAGTGATACACACTGGGACAGTAAATAAGGGATCCAGTATTGTTGAAGGAGTGAGTGAATTGAAGAATGATTTCATAAATGTGGTTTGTTGTTCTTTATTTTTGTTTGTTTGTTTTTTGGTAATGATATGTTTGGTCTCAAACCCTGGACAAATGGCTGAGGTGTTCATTAATATATCAAAGTGATGTTTATAATAGCCAGAAATTGGAAGGAGCCCAAATATCCCTCAAAGGAGGAATGGATACAGAAAATGTGGTATATTTATACAATGGAATACTACTCAGCAATTAAAAATAATGAATTCATGCAATTTGTAGGTAAATGGTTAGATCTGGAAAATATCATTCTAAGTGAGTTAACCCAATCACAAAAGAATACACATGAAATGCAATCACTGATAAGTGGATATTAATGAGCCCAGAAGCCCTAAATACTCAAGGCACAATTAGCAAGTCAAATGATTCCCAAGAAGAAGAAAGGAGAGGACCCTGGGCTTGAAAAGATTGGATCCAGTTTTGTAGACTCAGAACAGAGAAATCGTGGAGGGGGGGATGATTGGGGAATAGTTGGGGGGGAGAGGAATTATGGGACGTATGGTGGGGGGGGGGAACCGGGAAAGGGGAAAGCCTTTGGAATGTAAACATAGAATATAGAAAATAAAAATTTAAATAAAAAATATATCAAAGTGAAACTGGCTACCAGGTTCTTCCCACATCCCCCCATCTCTACCTGTTCAGGGGATGGCTAGCATATGCTTCCCCAGGTGCTCTTCCTATAGAACTCAGCCATTTTGGTTATCTGGCCCTTTTCATCCTGTCTCTGCCCACATGGGCCAGCTCAATCTGGTCATATACACTCTGGACTCTCCCAGATATCCCTCCCTCTCACTATGGTCTCTCTCCCCCCTTTTCATTCTTCTGGTGCTGAAACACAAGACCAGTCATGTCCTTCCTTTTTATTTTGTTTTTGACCCAATATGCACCATTCTTAATCTATTGATGTTTATAATTTCTGGTTTCTCTCCATAAAGAGGAATGACATAATTATTTCCCTCTTTAATTGTGCTTCTGCTATTCTCTCATCTTCAAAACTATTTTTGATATATTAAAAAGCTCATATAAGTGGACAGACTAATAAACCAGAAGGTTCACTGAGAACTAAAGTTTCTTTCTGATATGTTTATTAATTTACCAGGATTACTTTTCTACTTTACTTCCATGGCGTCACACCTAAGATATATTCAGAGCAGCATAACATCAATATGAAGTGTGGCATTCATTGCTGCCTACAAGTCTTCCAAAACCTTCCCATGATCAATTTCTAAGGAAACCTATGCTGCCCAAACCAAGCATTTTCCAGTCTGTATTCCTCTGAGATGTGCCTTCCTTATTAGACGTCAGTGTCAGTCCTATGCTTCTCAGGTGGGCTCCTCCCTCTGATGCTGGTTATGCCACACGATCACCAGGGCATCCTTGTCTTCTAGTTACACGCCCTCTCCTTGGACTACTGCCTCCAGGAAACAACCCAGGAAGCAATGCACTGCTGGACTCTTCAGGCTGGTGCAAACCCACCACTCTTCTTTCTTGAGGAAAACCTCACAGTATTTTCCTCTCCCGGGTAGCAGTAACTTACAGAAAAGACAAACAGAGTGAGAGTGTGGAAGGAAGGAAGGAGGGAGGGAAAGAGGGAGAGGGGGAGGGAAAGAGGATGAGAGAGAGAGAGAGAGAGAGAGAGAGAGAGAGAGAGAGAATGTAGCAGGTGGCTGTTTCAGACCGCTGTGCTTCATGTGATGTTTGACATTTTTCTCTGAATTACTTAATAAAAACGAGAGAGGTCTTTTTAAGGACCAAACATTCTCTTACCCTCACACATCTACCAATGGCCCCAAACAGTAGCCTAAGAAAAACTTTCATCAAGGGACCCTTTCTTTCAGGTGCCACTTGCTCTGGAGGACTTCTCATGGCTTCTCTCCCTTTACGTTGGCTCCCATGACACGCCATTGTCACCATCACTGCATGTTATTATCAACATGCTTCATTAACTGCTTTTCACTAGACTACAAGGTTGATGAGGACAAACATCACATTAGCTTTGCTTACATTGTATTCTCAGAAGTCTGGAAAATACTGCAAATGGCCAGTTGATAAATGAATGGAGAAAGGGTGGAGGGGAGGGAGGAAGAAATTAACTTTTCAAATACCCAGGAAGCCAACTGTAGTTTATTTAATATTCAAAGTGCAATCATATGGACAATACTTTTGGAAATACTTTCCTCCTGACTGGGATTTCACCAACTCCTTCCTGTGCTTATTGAATTGCTGAAAATAATATAAAAAGTGTTATTTCCTCCTTGGATTCCTCTAGGAGATGAAGACACAAATCAGAGTCCAAATGACTTGAGCCCAAGTGGTTCTTCTTGGTTCTTAGGTCACTGTTTGGAGTCAGCCCAGCTCTCCACGCTCTACCATCTGCCGCGTGTCCTAGATGTCTCTCACATTTCCCATTTGACCTGTCTCTGCATTGTGAGATTCTCAGCTCTTCCCTTCTGACTCATCTCCCAATACTGAGAAGATTATCCTTGTTCTAATGGAAAGGGGTGTGTGGCTCATCCAAAGGTGGGGGGATGTCCAGACATTTCACTCGCTTCCAAAAGTATCATATAGATTTCATCTAACATGATAATTCACTGACTGCTGAGAAAACAGAATTCTTCTCTAAATGGCAGTCCAGATTTGGAAACCACAGCTGCTTTTAGCAATTGAGTCATAGCCTTCCAGGTGCCAAAAATATCACCTATTATATCCTCCAGGGTTCAAAGTAAGAGGAATGAGAAGAAAGACAAAGAACGAATGGAGAATAAAGGTAGTGTGGAGCATTTCTAGTCACAAAAATTATTAAAGTAACTGCAATGACTAACAATATAACAGCAATAATGACGTGTTCATATGAATAAATACAGCATCTGTGTGTAACTGCCTTCATTTCCTTAAAGAGGAGAGAATGTAGAATTCTTAGCATCCTCATGCTTTTATAGGTAAAAAAAAAAAAAGTCTTAGAAGTCTTAGATATTTTAGTTCTCGGCCCCAACTAAGGTGAAAGTCCCGGCTGTGCCCTGTGCAGATTCCAACTTATATGTTCCATCGCTTAATAAATGATGCCTTTACATGAAGATTCGGAGTGACTGGTTACACAGCCATAGAGAGCTAGAATAAGGACCATGAACTGCAAGGACCACTGGGCATGCTATGTTTGTAGTGGCCAAAAGGCCATGCCTGATCCAGGAGGCTTTCACTCATGGGCCATTTCTCCTGGGGTTTCCAAAGTACCTTCCTGAAGCAGGAGGCCATTTCAAGGGCATCAGGCACATTTTAAAGGCTTGGATCTCAACTTTGCCTTTCCTTATATTTCTGGGACCCTATATAAAACAAGATGCAAGCTTTGCTCCTGCTTTAGCTTTTGGAAGTTCTGAGATGGTCAAGGGCTATGCAGTGGTACAGGGTGAGATGAAGAGAGAATTCCTTCACCCTTCTTTTACCTTCGACTCACCTGCTATCCTTAACTAATAAGATGCATACAGTTAGGATCTTCTCTCTTGGCACAATACTACTAACAACAATCCTTTACTCAGGTTCAAAGCTAGAAGAGCCCAAAACAAAGGGACTTAAAAATTTTTCATATTGTTGCAAATAAAAGCACTTAGAAGGCACTCTGAAGCATAAATATATGCATATTTATAGAGTGAGAGAATAACTTACAAGTAAATGAATAAAAGAAAATTCCTTCTAGGGTCCTTCCAGAGAGCAACACTTTACTTAGCATAGTGAGTCTATAACTCTGCTATTCCATAGGTGGACTTCTGTTTGTTTCTGAGGCAGGGTCTCATTAGTCAAGTGTGGCTTTCGACTCAAGATCCTCTTGCCTCAGCCTTCCAGGGGCTAGGTTATAGGCATGTACCACCATGATCAGCATTAGCTGATATTCTTCTGTACCAGGCAACACATTTCAACCTATTCAAATATTAAAACTTAAGACTGAATTCCCAAGGCCACATTTTATTCTATTTTGTGTCTCCAGAATCTGGCCCTTTCCTGGTGCTAGTCACACTTCCCATTAACTGTTGTCAGATGGACAGATCATTAGCTCTTCCTGCCTAACAGAAGTCAGTGAGAGAAAAAGGGTCTGGCTAGTGTACCTGGTCACAAGGTGATTACACTGGATGCGGAAATCAGGAAATTTCGATTATTCTCAGGTTCTAACTCTCTAAGAATGGCTAAACACGGAGGGGAGGGTATGTGTTGTTTGACATGAGGATGAGAGCATAAAAAATGCTCAGACTTCCTCTTTAGTTCTCAATGGTGATTTTCTATGATGGCTTCAAAGAGAAGTTTCTTTCAGAGGTGGTTTTAAACATTAAACATTAACTATTCATTTATTCAGTCATCCACTTACCCATTCACCCCGAACTTACAGAGAGACTACATGTTGAGAGGTATCTTATCTGCTCAAAAAGATAGCTGAGCATCCTCAGATTGCAAACTTCTGGAAAGAACCTGACTGGACAGCACAAGTGCTGCATTCTGAAGAGGCCCAGTGGAAATTGTAGACACAAGATACTCTTAATTCACAATGAACAAATCTAAATATCTCAAAATGTGGTCCTGTAACCTATAATCCACAGAATCACTAGGCAGATGACTATTCAAGGCAGATCTACTCTGGCCACACTATACCAGAGCATCAGGAACGAGATTAAATCCATTGCTAAGGACTATTATTGATTAGTTTGATTGGTTCACTAACTAAAGGGGTCCTGCTGGGAAGGCCTACATTCAGATGCTTGATGTGACCTAGTTTCCTCTTCCTTTTTATGAAGCTCAGCTCTTGATGGATGTGGATCAGAGCCATTTGCTCTCAAAACCAGAGCGTCAAGGAATGTGAGCAGTGAGTATCTCCTTAAAGCTGTCCACGTAAATCCCCAGGACAAGAAAGCAAGCAAATGTGCCATTTTGTTACTAAACTACTTAGAATTAACTGTTAAAATAGTTTTTAGGAAAATAAAGAAGCCTTCTAAATAAAAATAAGAGTTTTACTTGATTTTACATGTAGAGCAAAGTTGGAAGGCTGAAAAAAAAGGTCTGTTTTTTTGAAACAAATCTTTAATATGATTCTCATGTAGAGGTTTTATTCTTTGAATTATACTTTTTGTTTTAATTAATTTATAATAATTGTACATATTTATAGAATACTATGTACTTTTTCAGTTGTAGAAAAAAGATTTTCACTTCCTCATTACTTCTTTACATTTAGAGCCTACGGACTCTTTTCCAGTTATTGATAAACTATCTCACTGTGAATAGTTTACCTTATCATGCTGGAGACAAGAACACATTTCCACCCCTTCACTGTGTTAATATGGTATCTGTCATTCAAATTTGCTATTTTTCCCCTTTCTCCTCTTCTAGCATCTACTATCTTCTAGTTTGAGTGAATTATTTTACCTCTTGCATAGGGAACAAGCAGGATTTGTCTTTCTCAGTCTGGCTTATTCTAGTCAACATAATGACCACCAGTTCCAACCATTTTTCTGAGAATGACATGATTTCATTCTTTGATGCATAATGAAGTTATACTGTTTCTTCATTTGTCCATTGATAGACATCTTGGTTGATTCTGAACCTCTGTTATTTTCAACAACACCTTAGCAGTTGTGGGAGTGCAAGCAGCTCTTTGATATGATGACTGCTTCCTTCGGATGCCTGGGCTATGTACAGCTCTATTTCTGATTTTTTAAACATGTCTGCCCTATTCCACATGATTACACTGCTTCCATTCCCATCAGCAGTGTGTAAGAGCTCCATACCCTCGACATTGTCAGTTAGAATGGCTCTAGATCTTGATGTGACAAACACAAATCCTTCTAACTGTGAAAAATGATGATCCACAATCATCGCTGAAAGGGGAAGATGCTGGTCACACCCATCAGGACGCTTTCCTGCCCTGGCTCCCACAGCACTAAATTCCAGCTGAGACCCTGGGACCTCCTCCTTGTCTTTGTTCCAAACACAGCAGCTCACAGATAATTTTACTCACTTTCTGAATTTTCCTAATCTGGTCAGAGAGTGTATCTAACAGACGAGTTTTCAGGAAGTCCATCACCTTGACCACCCGGCCATCAATGTAGCAACTGGAATAGAAATAAAATAAAGAGTCAGATACAATCTTGAACAGGGGACTAGAAGCATACTTCTCTTAGCAGAAGTCTCTGTTTCTTGAGGGAAGGTGGTCCTGAGCTTCATCTCCTGATAGGTTTGCCTCTTGATACTTTCAAAGCATATAATATACTTTGTATCTTCTCATTTCCATTTGTCAGCTGCTGTGACTTTTTTCAGACTTGCTTAGGGAAAAATCCCATTTCTTACTTTCTGGGAAATGACAGAAAATCCATAATCTATCCTGGGCAATAGAAAAAAACTTATTTTGTTTCTTGGGAAAGGGACTTGGCTTTCAATCTCATGGCTGCCTCTATCTTTACCTTAAAGCAATGGGAGAGTTTCGAAGGAATACCCAAACATTAGCTGGGTTTCCACTTTAAATAAGAAAAGAGACTGCAAAATTCTGATGCAGTGCAGTCAGAGTGCCAAGCGTGTCCAGGAGGCTCGCTTCCCTGGTGGAGCACACTGTAGCTGAGCCCCCTGAGTCCCAGGTTAGCCCAAAGCACTCACCCTCCTGAGCTAGGGCTGCTGCTCCTTTGATTTGCTTTCAGTCTGGTTTTCATGAGCAGCTGCACAGACACTATGTTGTGAGCAGCTGGCGAGAACAGGCCTATCCCATTTTATCTGTCCCTCCTTCCTGAGCAGACACTGGCTTTAGGTTAGGAGATCTTCAGTACCTCGACCTTCCCTTATGCCTACTATTGCAAAATTGGAATTAAGTAAATTTTAAAATGTTTATGATTCTCAGATGGCTAGCTTAATCTACTAAAAGCTTATTGGTTGATAACTGATAGATTTTCTTTCATTTGAAATATAATAACTATTTATTAGTACTCACAGGCCTATATGAAAATTCTTAATGTTAAACCTCCACACCAACACATGCTGTATTGGATGCTCGGGCTTGAAATCTTTTATTATAAACAGGTGCCCTGACTGAAGTAAGGGAAGGGGCAGGCCTACTCAGCCTCCTGTTGGCATCTCTCACCACCTTAAGACATTTCCAAAGAACCCAGTGTTTAAATCCCTGATATGTTAAAAAGGATGTGCTTAGCCGGGTGGTGGTGGCGCACGCCTGTAATCCCAGCACTTGGGAGGCAGAGGCAGGCGGATTTCTGAGTTCGAGGCCAGCCTGGTCTACAGAGTGAGTTCCAGGACAGCCAGGGATACACAGAGAAACCCTGTCTCGAGAAAAAAAAAAAAAAAAAAAAAAAAAAAAAAAAAAAAAGGATGTGCTTTTGGAGATATCTGAGTTCAGATTCCTGATTTGGTGTTTGCTACTTTTGTAATCTCAGATGTTTTCCTAGTCTATACAGACCTCAGTTTTAGCATATTTAATTTTTTATCATCTATCTGTCTATCAATCATCTACTAACCCACCTGCCCACCTATCATCTATCTAGCGTTTGTTTGCATGTTTGTTTTTGAGACAAAGACTCACTTTGTCGTCTAGGCTAGCCTGGAACTCACTGTGTAGCTCAGGCCATTCTTTCCTCACTTTCTTTTATTCCTTTGTTCAAGTTACAAAGACCTTAGGGTTAAAAACCATAGTTTAATATGTTTTGCCACTTACTGCCGAGGTGATATCGAATCCCTGGCCCCCTTTTCCAAGTTGGCATAAAAATTAATGGGTTTAATTACACCACTTTCATACACACATGCTGTTGGGAAACCCTGCTATTTAAGGTCACATTCTACCAGGTCCCTATAGCACAGTGCAAGATGGAGGACCTCCTCTTCTCTGCCTGGCCTTATCTGGGGAGCCTGACCCCCACATCCTCTACTCCAAGGTCACACAGTTTTAAGTTCAATTCCTCAGTTCTCCATATAAGAATCTACTCAGCAAGCACCAGGGATTCCTGGAAAGAGGCATTCCATTCAAATGAGGCATTCCCAGTGTGTTAAACTCCAGCCAACAACTTACCTTGACCCTGAAAACTCCTTCCCACTCCCCAAGGTTCCTATATAGATAGCCCTGGTCCACCCTGAATAGGATGTATATGCACAAGCCATATCACTGAAGATCATCTAAGAGAGCTTTTCTCACGGAGTGCTGTCTAAAAGATCTGTAACACTGAAATCCACTCACTGCCAGACCCCACCCACCCCCAACTCTGCTTCATCCTTCACCGCCATGGGCAAGGCACCTGGACACAGACCACAATCGATCTGGATTTCTCTTTCTATAAGATGGTTTAAAATTCATGCCTGGAGCCAGCAAGATGGCTCGGTCGGTAAAAAGTTACTTTCCACAAAAATCCGACCATCTGAATTTGTCCTATGGAGCCTGTCTCTGACTTCCCAATGTGTGTGTCCTCCCTCATCCTCTCCCTCTCCCTCCCCCTCCCATCTCTATGTGTATCTGAGTCTGTCTGTCTTTCACTCTCATACACATACTCACACAATATAAATAAAAATGTAAATAGTAAAATTTTAAGCTTATAATATTTTTATGAGGTTGCTACGGTGAACAAATAAAGAAAAATACTGGCCACAGAGCCTGCCTAGCACACAAAAGATCAATAACCAAATATACTCTGTCAGGTTACTTAAAGGCCCAGGGTAGCAGAAACTTAACTGAAAGGCTGTGGTTTGGGGTTGCAGAGAAGCCTCTCTCCAGAACAGAGTTTGAAGGAGGAAATGCCTAGCAGTAGAGGCAGACTCAGGATGCCTGCGGGGGTGGGGGTGGGGATGGGGTGGGGGTGGGGCGGGCAGGAGGAAATGGGCTCCTTGTGGCTGTCTGCACACTGATGTTCTATCTTCTGGACCCAGAAGCAGCACAACACTTCCTTCATTCAGCAGAGAGGAAGGAGCTCCCACAGAAACTCTAACTTAAGCCTTTCAGAGCCCAGTTTTGACCCCACTTTTAACCTAACAAGCTGGATTTAATTATTCCTGGTTTTTCCTTCGCTACTCCTGAATACTGAACTGGAGCAGGAAGAGCCACAAGCAGAGAAACTGGGGCACAAAGTGACCTTGAGGGTGTGGGTTGAGAAGTGACCTGGCTCTACACAGGGGAAGACACAGAAGTGCCAGTGACAGGCTGTGGTAAAGCGCTTGTCCTTAGAGGTGACACCAAGGCCTGGACTGAATGATGACCACGGGCCCAAGAGAGAGGCTGCTGTGGAGAACATTATGCTGAGGACATTCTGGCATTAGAGTTGGGCCACAACTTGCCAAGGGAGAGGGAGGATTCAGTCTGATAATCAAACATACAGAATGACAAGAAGGAACTATAGACCAGGTACTTAGAGGGAAATTGAAATGGACGATGTTGACACCGGGCTCCTCTTCAGCTTCTGAGTCATGGGTTACAGATCAATGGTTATAGTCAGTGGTTACAGATGAAGTTGCTGAGCAAATCAGGGAAGGTCACAGAGATGTCAGACACCCGTTAAAGTGCTTCTCAAATATGGCCCTGGGCACTGTCTGTACCTTTGACCCAACTAAGGGGCCCTATCCCTGCCCTAAACAAAGCAGCATCTTTCTAACAGCCCCAGCCTGAGTCTAATTTAAATTAAAATGGGAATTTCAGCAATGTTTACTTGCAACTTAAACTCACTTTTCTCTTAAACTATTTAAACAGGAACTGTGGTCACTGAAATTTGGGATGTCACTGAAGAGACCAAAATGGGCTCCGTTAACAAGAGAGTATGAACTGGATTAACCCAGTTCATTTACATAGGAACCCACTCTAATCAAGTTTAGCCTGTAACAATTCACTATGCAACACAAGTTGGCTTCAACTCACAAATAGGCCTCCCACCTCAGCCTATTGGAGGAAGCCCTAATTATCAGAGGGCTTTGGTTCCAATAATACATCTCCACACTGTCATAATTATGGGTCCATATAGCACACAGATACGGCCATAAGGAAGGTGGAGCAGTTTGTGCCCACTATTTAGTGATAATAAATAGCTTATATGATGATGAGGGCTATTTACTTATTCATTTACTTATTACACACATAGCTACAGTCCAACTCCAGTGATACTGATTGTGAACAAAGACTTGGCAAAAGAAAGCCAGGCTAGGTTACTACTAATTTTTCCAGTGATTTGGGGGCAAATCTCTTCTTTGCTGTCTTTTGTCCTCAGAAGATAATGGTGATTCTTAACTACCCACCAGTTTCTACAAGAGATAATTAGTTTAGTAATGGCTGCAGAGGATTCTGAGACAGATGAATAAAAGAGAAAGAAACTGGTGGTGGGAGAGCAAAGAAAATCTTCAGTTAGACAAGCTCTGTCTAATCCCAACAGCGTGTGACTTTAGAGTCCCCTGTGGTGACAGTGTTAAGCACATCCTAGCTCTCCTGCGAGCTCTCAGCTGATGGGTGGTGGCAGGACGGAAATGGTGAAATAATCTTTTCATAACTACTCTAACTGAAGAGCTGAAACATTTGGGCGGGGT
The DNA here is from genome assembly GCA_964023405.1 of Apodemus agrarius. NCBI lineage: Eukaryota > Metazoa > Chordata > Mammalia > Rodentia > Muridae > Apodemus > Apodemus agrarius. The sequence goes on from OZ030005.1 coordinate 181,795,914, forward strand.
CACAGTCTGTCTGGCCTGATGGCAGCTACTGTCACTCTCTCGAGTGCTGGTCACAACAAGCATGGCAGGAAGGCTGAGTTATCAAAGCAGAAGAGTCCTCTTACTAATTTATTCACCGGTGTTCTCTTGCATTTATAAACGTTAAGATTTTTTTACTATATGTTATACTTCATCTTATTTTTTAAAGCATTACCTTGTTCTTATTAAGAGAGAAAGAAATACAAATTAACAAATAAGCTCAAACTAAGTAGAAGAATAAAATGAGCACTCACTTAAAAGAACATGTAGAATCACTGTTCACATTATGATAAATATCCTTCCAGAATTTTTTATAGTCTGTGTACAGAAAATTTCCTACAATATACAAAGTAAAGTCTATTCTAGATCCTACTGCACTAGCATATACATTTACGCTTGTCCCAACTAAGACACCTAAGTCATCGCACAAACATACTGGCCAAAGCACCCCATTTTGACTTTTACTCCATCCTGTTCACGTATGAATACTCTGCCATCCAGCCGCAGCTCCAGTCTTTCTGCCCATTTCCTTCCCAGATCTTCAAGATTCAGTTTAGGATTGTGCTACAATTAGCTACTTATGCCCATTAGCTTCTTAAAACATTTAATGAGGAGAGTTTGTTGGCCCCAGGGGCAGCTGGTTTTGTTTACCTGGCCCTTTACTTTAAGAGGAAAAACCTTTGCCCCTTATTATCTGACCCCTTCTTTTATTTCAGGTAATTGCATTAGGGCTGGCTTCCCAATGCTCAGGAATTTCCGGAGCATTTTCTCCCCGCTGCTGGATGCTTTCAAAAAGGAGGGGCGGTCTATTCAGAATTTTAACACCCAGCCAGCTAACTGAGCAGGTAATTCCATAAAACTGAAGCTTTCCCCTCCAAATGGGATTGAGGGGGTTGGAGGTGGCTTAAAAAATCATTAGAACAACCCTGTTGACTTGTAAAATCTAGCCTGACACCTCGAAGCCAAACAGTGGAGAAAGCTGATTGGAGACTCCATGGAGCTGTATAAACCCTGCTTGCCCCGCCTCTGAGGGCCGCACTCTGCTCCTGCCCAGCTGCTGCTCTTTGCACGTGCTATAGGGCTTGCTTCTGAGGCCCGGCCATTCTTCCATTCTTCATCTTCCCTGCAGTGGCTCGAACTTCCTATCTTGTGTTTAAAATTACTTGGGGCAGGAAAGCTTGAATGAAGTGAATACTGTTACAAAGAGATTCTAGGCAATATAAATGCTTTTTAAGCGTTCTTAAGCTTGTTTGAGTAATTCTATGCATGAGTTACCCAACAAACAAAAATATTACAGTTAATTTGAAAGAGTTTGTACCATGAAGAAACATAGCAAATTGGTACACACAAAATAGGGGGTTATGGACTTCCCCTGCACAGGATGGATGCATGAAGATATATTCAACAAAATGAGTGACTGACTGTGTGATTTAATCCATGGTGAATCAAGGATGTGGATCTGAGTCGTGTCTCAAGCTAAGCTCCCCACTCCTAATGTAGTTAACTCCTTGCAGATTTTGGATCCTGAGACTGCAATGTAGTATTTCCCCATGTATCCAGAACTGTCTGTGGAGGGACACTGTCTTGGCAGAGGCTCAAACAGCTGGACCTTGATCCCAGCACTGCTGGGGAGAGTTTGCAGGAAGCTGGGAAAGGAATGGGTGGGAAAATCCTACATATTTCAGCCACGGGAGAGGGCTCTGAAGAGGCTTCTAGGGATTCTCAGAGTTACAGCAAGCAGTGGCACTGAGCTTGCGGACAGGAATGCATCCAGGTGCTTTATGTCTGAAAACTGATCGCGGGGCCATCTTTGCCATGAGATCAAATGCAAAAAATACAAAATTAGGCTCAAAAGTAAATATTTATACAGAATGACAAAATAAATAACAGGCTCCTAGAAACTTGAAAATCTTTCTTCTTTCTGTCTCTGTCCACACTTCTTCCCCCATTTCCTCTAGTTCTCATTCTCCTCTTTAGGCAATGAAACAAAAATGTATACATAGAAATACTTCCCGACAGCACCCTTTAGACCATCTAACAATGCTCAATAACTCCTAGCAGTCAAACAAAAACAAAAAAACAAACCTAAGGAAACAAACAAACAAACAAACAAAAAAACAAAACAATTCCAGAAAGGTCCAGAAGTTAAAATCATTACCTTCTTAGTAAACCTAACAGTAGGCATCAGTAGGAGAAATGGCAGAGCTCACCACCAAAGTCTCTTTTTTGATGTATGTACACAATAAAGTGTGGTCATTTCCTTGTGCTGGGTCCTGCATGTTGCAATACCAACCCGCTGGCTAAGCTCTGGTCTCTGGTACAAGAGTGGCCCAGCTTTTACAGAGGTAACTAACTGATTTCTGGTTGAGAAAGACAGTGTCTACCATGGAAACCTGAAGAGAAATTGGAGAAGACACCAGAAGATGGATGGAACTTTCATGTTTATGGCTTGGAATAATTAATGTCTTTTAAAAAAATGGACAGAACACCAAAACTGGTCTAAAGATACAATGCAATCCCCATTAAAATTTCAATGACAGTCTTCACACTATTTTTTTTTTTTTACAGAAAGTCACACGATCTTCAATAGGTAAAAATAATTCTAAGCAAAAAGAATAATGTCAGAGGTATCAGAATATCTGAACTCAAATTATACTATAGAACCATAGTGACAGACAACATGGTTCCGGTACAAATACAGACATGTACACTAATGAAAAAGCACCCTGAAGATCTAAAAGTAAACAGGTACAGTTATAGACACATTTTGACAAAGATGCCAACATATATATTAGAGAAAAGACAACCTTATCAGCAAAAACTGGATATTCACTTGTAGAAGAATAAAATTAGAAATATCACTCACTCGGAGCAAAACATCAATTTAAAACACTCTGAGCAAAATATCAATTTAAAATGGATCAAGAACTTTAATATAAGATGTAAAATGGCTAGAAAAGTGTAAGAAAAATACTTTAAGATGTAGGCACATGCAAGTGAAAGGATAAGGTTGCAAGCTAGGAATCCCCCATGCCTGAGTCTAGGGTGACCCCAAAGGAGCCGAGGTTTGGCCCATTCTTTCCTCCAGAGTACCGGCTGCGAGCCTCGGGCTGGGAGTGTCCCTGGCATCTTTTCCTGTCTCCCTCCGCGGAGTGGCTATGGCAAAGACAAGCACTGCTGGGGGCACTTAGGTCCCCCTATTGCCAGTGGGGGAGGGTGGGCGCGACCCTGTGCGTGGTGGAAATGACTTAACTAGTTCTTCCGGCCTCTGTGGGAGGCTGATAGGTTCTCAGAGAGCTCCGGTTCAGATGGTTTGAACTGATTGGCTTAGAAGCTTGTGGTAGGCGGGTTCTGTTATAAGTCTATAAAAAGCCAATCCAAGCCAGCCCACACGGCTCACTTCTTTTACCCTGCATGGTAAGACTGTGACCCCCAGAGCTCTGGAAATTAAAAATTCCTCTTGAAAATTGCATCAGGTCTGTCTCTCGTGAGTGATTGGGGTGCCGGTTTCCGAGGCATGGGGTGCTGGGGTACCTCCGTTTTTCTTTCGGATCTTACACAAGAACTTTCAGAAAAGGAAGTAACTAGGCACTACCTAGTCACATTACATAAAAGTAAAAAGATTCTTTACAATAAAGGAAATCATCACCAGAGCAAACGGAGAGGTGGTGAAATGTGCTGAGTCCAAAGTCCTATGTGAGGCTGAGACAGAAGCCATTGCTAAGGGACATACTTACAAGCCTGAGTGTTGTGATCATAAAAAGAGAAAGAGGTGAGAGAATATGTTCTACAATGGTGTGGGGGAAGGGAGTGCCTCAGTGCGTCCATGCCGAGGCATCCCTTCCCCCTGAGGGACCAGACACAAAACTTTATAGTATAGAATAGAGATTATTCAGGACATGGGGAGGGGAGTTAAGGGGGTAGTAGAGGCAGAGAAAGGTAGAGAGATGGAGAGAGTAGAGAAGCAGAGGCCGGCCATGACCACGTGGAAAGAGGGGGGAGAGGCAGAGAGCCCAAGAGGGCAAGAGAGAGGCTAAGAGTGTAAGAATAAGTAGGGGAGTGTAAGAGGAGGAGGAGGGGCAAGAAGCCCCTTTTATAGTAGGCCAGGCTTACCTGGCTATTGCCAGGTAACTGTGGGGTGGAGCTTAGAATCCTAACATTGAGGGCCTGATTTTGAATCCCCAGAGCCCTGTAACCAAGCTGGGTGTAGTGGTATATGCCTGTACCAGGCAGTGGAGGAAGTGACAGGAAGGTCCCTGAAGTGTGCTGGCCAGCCAGTGTTGATGATTTGGTGAGCTCCAGGATCAGGGAGAAATCTTGTCTCCAAAGAGAAGGTGGTGAGAGACTGAAGAGCATACTACACCTGGCCCCACAGGCATGCGCACACAGCACTAAACACGATGCTTCCCCTGAAAATCCTTCCAGTAAAAAAATGGACTGAAGAACTGAGTTGCAATTCTTGAGTCAAGAAATGACCAATAAATATTTTTAAAAGTGTTTAATATCCTCTTAGCCATTAAAAAATCCAACTAGAAGCACTTAGAGATTCTCTATGGCCATAGTAGGATTGGCTAACACCAAGGAAACAAAGGACAAAAAAGGCTGGGAAGGATTTGGGGAAAGAGGAATCTTTATTTGTTGCTGAAACATGTAATTGTGTACAGTTACTATTGAACACTTCAGAGGTTCTTTCAAGAATTAAAATTAGACCCTGAGATTTCACCTCACACCAGTCAGAATGGCTAAGATCAAAAACTCAGGAGACAGCAGGTGCTGGCAAGGATGTGGAAAAAGAGGAACACTCCTCCACTGCTAGTGGGGTTGCAAGCTGGTACAACCACTCTGGAAATCAGTCTGGCAGTTCCTCAGAAAACTGGGCATGATACTACTGGAGGACCCCGGTATGCCACTCCTGGGCATATACTCAGAGGATTCCCCAGCATGTAATAAGGACACATAATCCACTATGCTCATAGCAGCCCTATTTATAATAGCCAGAGCTGGAAAGATCCCACATGTCCCTCAATGGAGGAATGGATATAGAAAATGTGGTATATTTACACTATGGAATACTACTCAGCTATTAAAAACAATGAACTCATGAAATTCTTAAGCAAGTGGGTGGAACTGGAGAATGTCATCCTGAGTGAGGTGACCCAATCACAAAAGAACACACATGGTATGCACTCACTGATAAGCGAATAAGAGCCCAGAAGCTCGGAATATCCAGGAAACAATTCACATATCAAATGATGCCCAAGAAGAAGGAAGAAGAGACCCCTGGTCCTGGAAAGGTTCAGTGCAGCTGTGTAGGGGAATACCAGGACAGGGAAGTGGGAAGGGGTTGACTGGGGAACAGGGGGAGGGGAAGAGGGCTTATGTGATGTTCGGGGAGGGGGGAATTCAGGAAAAGGGAAATCATTTGAAATGTAAATAAAGAATATATATAATAAAAAAATTAAAATTAGAACGACCACATGACTCAGTTTTACCGCTCTTAGGCATACAGTGGAAAGACCCTGAATTTTGCCATAGAGATGCTTTATGTTCACTGCTCATGTTTACCGCTGTACTATTTATTTATTTATTTATTATTTATTTATTTAATTATTTATTTAAAGATGTATTTATTTATTTTATGTACACTGTAGCTGTCTTCAGACATACCAGAAGAGGGCGTCAGATCCCATGTGGTTGCTGGGAATTGAACTCAGGACCTCTGGAAGAGCAGTCAGTGCTCTTAACTGCTGAGTCACCTCTCTAGCCCTGTACTATTTATAATAGCTAAGAAATAGGGTCAGCTTAGATGAATGGATCAAAACTACATGGTATATATACACAGTAGAATTTTATTCAGTTATGAAGAAAATGAAACCATGATATTTACCAGTGAACAAAAAAAGCCAGACTCATAAAGATAAATACTGCATGTTTGCCCTCATCCAGGATTCCTAGATTTTAATTTGTATGTATGCATTTGTAATTACATGTGTGTGTGTGTGTGTGTGTGTGTGTGTGTGTGTCTAAATGTCATGCAAATGGGAAGACAACCAAGAGAAGAGACAAAGGACACTTGTTGGAGGAAAGGGGACATGGAGTACAAGTGACCTGGAGCTGGAGGTCACAGGAAGGGACCCACCAGGAGAGCATTCAGATAGAACGCAGGAGGGAGGCTGGGAGGCCAGCAGGAACCAAGCAGTATGGAAATACCATACTGAAACCCATTACTTTGTATGCCAACTTAAAAACTAAAAACAAACCACAAAACAAAATGAGCATATATGTAACCTCTTCATATTCATGTACATAAATTAAAGTTATGTGACTTAATATGATTTTTCAAGCATGCAAGAAATAATATATAGTTTATGATTTCTCATGTATGTAGTAAAAATATTACAATGTGTGCTAGAAGCATGCGATTAGAAATTATTCAGCTGTATGTCTGAGAAAATAATGAGGCTAAGCTGGGAACCAAGTGTGCTTCACTTTTATATTTAAATGTTCAGTTTCACATAGAATATCATAAGTAAAACAAAAATAGCATTGAAACTTATTATATATGGTGGATATATATCAAACTTAAATCTAATTCTGCTTCCAGTTATTTTATTTTATTAAGGCCACTGTAGAAGTACTTATGTAGTTAAATTGTCCTTTCTTCTCAGGAAGAGAGTCAATAATGAATCCTCTCTGAGAAAATGTATACAGGAGAGCTTTTTAAAATAATGAACAGAAGCAAAAACATCCTGGCCAAAATTGATAGAAACTATTTGGGAAAAGAGGTTCGCATGTAAGGTAGAAAGGTGAATGGACAGCAGATGCCAAGAGTGTTAGTGTTTTCCTCTCTGGGAGACTGCATGGCACTAAATAAACTTCACCGAGTTGATAAAACTAAGAGCAGGAATATCAGTGTTTGTTTAGTTAAAATGTGGCTGTATAGTGGCTATTCCTGGTTGTCAACTTGACTATATCTGGAATAAACTACAATCAAGAATTAGAAGGCTCTTCAACAAGTCCAGGCTGCTGTGCAGGCTGCACTACCACTTGGACCATATGATACAGGAGACCCAATGGTACTTGAGGTGTCGGTGGCAGATAGGGATGCTGTCTGGAGCTTCTAGACAGCCCCTGTAGTAAGAAACATCCCTCCATGGCCTCTGCATCAGCTCTTGCTTCCTTACCTGCTTGAGTTCCAGTCCTGACTTCCTTTGTTGATAAACAGCAGTGTGGACGTGTTCCTCCCCAACCTGCTTCTTGGTCATGATGTTTGTGTAGCAATAGAAACCCTGACTAAGACAGGATGTATCACTACTGAGACTATACTGCTTTCCTGCTATTGATTTCTTGTCAGTTAGAAGGTGGGGCCTTCATTGTCTAAATGAATACAGGCCATGCTGTGGTGTGGTGAGCACACTGCAGTTTTGTGGGTGGGAGAATAGTCATGGCTTTTGAGTAGAAAGGCAGTGATCCTGGGGGATTCTTAGCAGTTTTATACAGTAAGGGTATACAGCTGATGCCTGGCATTTCTTTTTATAGTTGTGGAAGAACTACATGATGTTGAGGGCCTTCTCATCTTCAGGCATCGCAGATCATGAGATAAAATTGTTGACTTGCTATAAAGCTCATTCCTAAATTCCCTTCATATACTTCTAAAGAACAACTCTAAGTTCTACTTCTACATCTAGTCCACACCATTATAAAGGCAGATGTTAGCAAGTACTGTAGACTCTCTTGGTCACAGCAGAGTCCTTGGCAAAGGGCGTTCACTGAAACACAGAGGCAACTGCTGGCATGAGATGCTTCTCTGCATCTCAGCCTCCTCATAAGACCCCTGTGTACTAAGGATGGAGTTCCACAGCCTGATGACATTGGCACTTAGTGCTTCCTTATAATGAATGGTGGTACAACCAAAGATTCCTTAATAATGCTACTACTGGTTGTGGCACCAGACACCTCAAATACTTTTCACAAATGAGCCCTCTCTTCTGTGCATGTGTTTGATAAGCACCTTTCATGTATAGTTTCACTGATCCTTAGAACCTCCCCAAATGAGGGTCTGTTCCTCAGACCTTTCCAGACAAGAAAGCCAAGCTGCAAGGTAAGGGCTGGAGCAGAGGCTGGGGCTCATCTCAGGGCCCCCACATTGAATTAAAATGCTTGACATTCCTTGGCCTCCCCTCTCTCTGCCAGACTGTGTGAATCTTTCTGGCACAGAAAACACTAGAACAAGAGTCAGTAGCTTGGGATCGATTGTAGAAGCACTGAAGAGAATGGAAAAGATCCTATCCTTCAAACGAAGCAAAACAAAAAGATGTAGAGGCACTGAAATCAAACGGTATCCTTGTTTTAGAAGAGCAAAACAGTTTCAGGGTTTACAAATCCCCATTTAATTTTAGTTTGCAAAGAGCTAATAGATTTGCATGACTCAAAATCAAAAGGAAAAGAATGTATGGTGACAAGTTTCCCTTCTGCCCCTCTGTCTTTCTGACCTCACTTCTCCCTTTGTATGCAACAAATGTTGCCAGTTTTTGTATTTTGGTAACTTTTAACACACATGCAAGCAGAATATTCTACCCTCTGTGACTACTCCCACCTCTAAAAGTTGTTATGTCGAATTGTTCAAATTAGTACACAAGATCTTCCTATCTTTTAATATTAGCATCCTATTACATGAATATACTATGGCTTTGTTTAGAAAATCCTCTATTACCAAACCCTTTAGTTAAACTCTGTTATTATAAACAAAGCTGAACCAAGTAACACCAGGCAATGCAAGCCTAGGGGAAGTTGGCTTCAGTATGAGTTCTCACATTCACAGTCCTGGTGAGGCAGTCGGTGTTCTCAGCTTTTATAAATGTGAGTCAGAGCTCCTGGGAGTGAGCTAGTAAATATCTTCAACAAAACTATAGAATAATACTTCCCTAACCTAAAGAAAGAGATGCCTATGAACATATAAGAAGCCTACAAAACTCTGAATAGACTGGACCAGAAAAGAAATCCTCCCATCACATAATAATCAAAACACAAAATGCACTAAACAAAGAAAGAATATTAAAAACAGTAAGAGAAAAAGGTCAAGTAAATATAAAGGCAAGCCTATAAGAATTATACCAGACTTCTCACCAGAGACCATGAAAGGTTGAAGATCCTGGGCAGATGCCATACAGACCCTAAGAGAACACAAATGTCAGTCCAGGCTACTATACTCAGCAAAACTCTCAATTACCATAGAAGGATAAAACAAGATATTCCATGACAAAACCAAAATTACACAATACCTTTCCATAAATCCTTCCCTACAAAGGATAACAGACGGAAAACACTAACACAAGAATGAAATGACACCCTAGAAAAAGCAAGAAAGTAATCTTTAAACAAACCCACACAAACATATTTCCACCTCTAACAACAAAAATAACAGGAAGTTACAATTACTTTTCCTTAATATCTCTTAATATGAAAATTAATATTACCAATGTATCCTAGTCGATTCAAATTCAAAATTAGGAGGTATTAGAAATTTGTTGTCTGTTACCCAGTTATCTCTCTAATTTGGTAATTGGAGAAATATGTCTAATATTGTACAATCCATATATACTTCCTGCTTGTTTGTACATGATAGTGTCTTGCTGTGTAACCCATAATGGTCTTGAAATCATGCTTCTCCTATCTCAGACTCTCTATTAGTAGGATTGTTTATTTGATGTTTTTATTCTATACTATGGATTTCAGAACATCTTACATATTTCAGAAATAATAATACAGCCAAAAGAAATGTAGACAATTAATTTGGCAAGTGGCTTGTAAGAACAACAAAAAGTGAGACTGAATGTTTTGCTTGATATTTATAATTATTGTATCAATTTTGAAGATGACATTATAAGTTACTCTTTTTCAAGATGAATGCTTTTCAAAATTATCAGAGCGTATGAACCAGAATCTTACCCTCAAGTAATGTTTGTGCCACCCTCCAAGCAAAACCATTGTCCATTGAAACAGTTGATGAATGACTTCATGGATAGACCATCTTAACACACATGCCATTTCTTAAACGAATGTAACTTGTTCCCTATAGGCTGAGAATGATGACAGTCACTCAAGTCAAATAGCTTTGACCATAGCAGGAAATCTGTATCCAAATAAATGTGTCTACAATTCATTCCTTGGTGCAGCAGAACTGTCAACTCTTATCTACTATGGAGGTAAAATCCTTTGAGATTTCTGAGGGACACTGAAGTACAGCCTTATTACAATAAACTCCAATGTCTAAAAATTGTTCTTATTTTGGAATTGTACCACAATAAGAGCCAAGATTTTAAGCTCTACTAAAAACAAAACAAACAAACAAACAAAAAGACTTTTCTTTTTATGTTCATTTAATAACATGCCCATCATTTTTATGATTGGTATAAAAATATATATTGTGTTGAATATACGTGAGTCAGAAATGGAATCAGCAGCAGTGTAGCATTGCCCCAAAGTACATCCATGGGCACTTTCCCAAGACTGAGAACTATACTGAAGGAATACCAATTACATGAAAGTCTCACAAATTTGTTTATTATCTCATGCTTTAATTATTTAACAAGCTAGGCAATTAATATTTTTTATATATACTTTGAAGAAGCAAACCTAGTCTAGCTACAATATCTTTTTGTTTTGTAGCTAGGACTCAGTTTTGGACATTCAGCATCTGAAACATGATAGTTCATTTTGATTGCATCTATAGTCACCAAGGAGACAACCCTGTGAACATGCCTGTGAGGGAGCTCAGGGCTGGGTTAAGTGTGGGTGGCACCGTTCCATGGGCTGGGGTCCTGAGAGCATCAACACCGATCCTTCTTTGCTTCCTGAACCATAGTCCTGTTTTGTGCCTTCCTTTCACAATGGATTTGTATTCTTGAACTGTGAACCAAAATAGATCTTTCTTTCCTTAAGTTGCTTTAAACTTTAGAAAACATATTATTTCGTGTGTGTATGATATGTGTATGTGAATGATGCATGTCTTTGGGCATGCTCCTGTCATAGTGTGGAGGTAGGGGAATAGCTTGAGGGGTCTGAGGATCAAACTCCTGTCATCAGTCATACATGGCAAGTGCTTCATGCACTGAACCCTCTCTTTCCAGCTCTTAAGTTGCTTTTGTCAGTATTTTGTTGCAGCAATGAAAAAAAGTGAACACAAACAGCATAGGTCAATAAATGCATTGCCTTTTACGTTAGTCCTAAATCTGCCTAGGGAGATCATGTAGCCTGAAAACAAATCTAGAAAGATGAAACAAACAAACAAACAAAAAACAGTTAGGAAAAAGTTGATGGGATTAAGATAGAATATGATACAGCAATGGGGGTTCTAAGATAAAGTTATTTAACAGTTCTGGAGGAAGTAAGACAATATAAGTTATCAAAGATAAACAGTCATAATAACAATGAAGTATGGTCTGATCACATTGGAAGTAAGCCTCACTAGGCCTTTACACTCACCAAACTTCCTTCAACTCTCCCATTCCACAATCATACAAAGGTCTATGTACGAAGTACTAAAGATACTAGGGATTCAGGTAGTCAATAGGACAATTTCTTTGTTCCTGTATAGCTTACATTCTGGAAAGATTAAAAATAGCAAATTGTTTCATATTAGGGATTAATACACGGAAAAACATGAAGTAGGACCAAGCTATCACATAGGGACTGGGCATATGGCTTGGCTGGTAGAGTGCTTACCTTGCAGAAATGAAGACCTGAATGCGATCCTCCAAACCCACATAAAAATACCAGGAGTGGGGTTCATGTTTGGGCTCATGTTTTCACTGAGGCAATGGGGACAATGTAGTGCCTGGGTTTTGCTGACCTGTCCATACAGACTAACTGAGAGCTCCAGGCCAATGAGGCATTCTGTATCAAAGGAGGTAGAGGTATACATAAGGAGGATACCCAAGTTCCTATAGATTTAGGGAAGAAGGGTTTTGGGCATCGGGAAAAGTAAATGCAAAGATTTAAGGAGTCGAAGTAAGCATCACTGTAAGGTTTCTAGGGCAGGAAGGAGACAGGGGCAGGGCTGTGAGGGTGGGAGGATGGTGGCTGAAGTGTTCAGGGAATCACCTCCATTGGCCACATTACCAGCATTAGACTTGGATTTAGGTTTGGCTGGACTAAGGGACACTGAACGATTCTGAGGGAAGTCATAAAATCAACCTAAGTGAGCACTAAAATGAAGCAAATGGACCAGATGGCAACTGACTGCAGTAGAGGGATGAGGAATTTAAATTATTTGAATTTTGATTGTAGTGGTGGAAATGGTTTAAAATGTTTGGAAATTGGACCTCTTTTAAAGCTATAACTGGCGAGATATGATGGTGTCTTACCAAATGGTTGGATATGAGCAAGTTCTACACATGGAGTAAACAAACGAAACTATAAATAATAAAATACAAACCATGACTAAGAAGACACAGAAGGAGACCAAAAAATTAACTGTACTCAATACATTTAAATATTAACAAAACAACAACAAAAACAAGCTAGATGGATATATTATAAAACAGAATCTTTCTCTTGTCTATTAGAAATCTACCTTATCTTTAAAGATAGGCACCGCTCTCTCTGGAGGGGAAGAGCTAGGAGCACACAGGGCATAAGATCAGTGGAGCAGCTGGGATGGAAGTCTTCCTGCTGCCATTTGCACCAGGGATCCAGGAGACTTCACACCCTTTTGTGCTTAACCTGCCAGGAGAGAGTGATCTCCCAGCAGCACTTTTACTTCTGAGCACAGAGGTGAGAGATCTCCACCTTCTCTATGGAGGGTAAGAGCTAGGAGCACACAGGGCATAAGATCAGTGGAGCAGCTGGGACTGAAGTCTTCCGGTTGCTATTTGCACCAGGGAGCCAGGAAACTCCACAGCCTTCAGTGCTTAGCCCGCCAGGAGAGAGTGATCTCCCAGCAGTGCTTTCACTTTTGAGCTCAGAGGAGTAAGGACACAGGCTTACAGGCCCACAGGAGGAACAAACTCCAGCCAGAGACAACAATACCAACTAGCACTAGAGATAACTAGATGGCAAAAGGCAAGCACAAGAACCCTACCAACAGAAACCAAGGCCACATGGCAACATCAGAACCCAGTACTCCCAACCCAGCAAGTCCCGGATACCCCAGCACACTGGAAAAGCAAGAGTAGGATTTAAAATTATATCTCATGATGCTGATAGAGGGCTTCAAGAAAGACTTAAATAACTCCCTTAAAGAAATACAGAAGAACATTGGTCAGCAGGTAAAAGCCCTTAAAGAGGAAACACAAAAATCCTTTAAAGAAATACAGGAGATCATGGGTCAACAGGTAGAAGTCCTTAAAGAAGAAACACAAAAATCCCTTAAAGAATTACAGGAAAACACAAACAATCAAGTGAAAGAACGGAACGAAACCATCCAGGATCTAAAAGTGGAAGTAGAAATAATAAATCACAAAGTGAGACATCTCTGGAGATAGAAAACCTTGGAAAGAATTCAGGAGTCATAGATGCAAGCATCAACAACAAAATACAAGAGATAGAAGAAAGAAGCTTAGGTGCCATAGAAACCTGAAGATACCATAGAAGACATTGACTCAACATTCAAAGAAAATGTAAATACATAAAGCTGGTAACCCCAAACATCCATGAACTCCAGGACACAATGAGAAGACCAAACCTAAGGGTTATAGGTATAGGTGAGGGCAAAGATTTCCAACTTAATGGGCCAGTAAATATCTTCAACAAAATTATAGAAGAAAACTTCCCTAACACAGAGAAAGAGATGCTCATGAACATACAAGACACCTTCAGAACTCCAAACAGACTTGACCAGAACAGAAAGTCCTCCCAGCACATAATAATCAAAACACCAAATTCACTAAACAAAGAAAGAATATTAAAAGCAGTAAGGTAAAATGGGCAAGGAACTTGTAAAGGCAGACCTATCAGAATCACACCAGGTTTCTCACCAGAGACGATGAAAGCTAGAGGATCCTGTGCAGACCTCATACAGACCCTAAGAGAACACAAATGCCAGCCCAGGCTACTAAACCCAGAAAAACTCTCAATCATCAAAGATGGAGAAACCAAGATATTCCATGATAAAACCAAATTTACACAATATCTGTCCATAAATCCAGCCCTACAAAGGATAATAGATGGAAAATGCCAACACAAGGAGGGAAACTACACCCTAGAAAAAGCAAGAAAGTAATCTTCCAACAAACCCAAAAGAAGATACCCATACAAATATAAAAATAACATAAAAAATAACAGGAAGCAACAATCACTATTCCTTAATATCTCTTAACAACAATGGACTCATCTCCCCAATAAAAAGACATAGACTAACAGAAATATTTCTTATGTAAATCTTCAATTTTATCAGAAAATGTTTGTAATTCCCCTTTTAATTAATTTAGTAATTTTTTTATGTCTACCACTTTATCTGCATTATTTTCCATGATAATCTTCAATTTTAATATGTCTTTCTATACATTTCCTCTATCTTATCAGAAATGTTTCTAATGTAAATCTTTGATTTTATCACATTTCTAATTTCCACCTTCAATTAATTTAGAGAGTTTTTATATCTACCATTTTTATGTAAAATTTTTCATGAAATAGTCAATTTTAACGTGTTTGTCTATATATTTCTTGAATTTTACCAGAAATATTTTACATGTAAATCTTCAATTTTTATCTGAAAATGTTTATAATTCCACCTTCAATCAAGTTAGAATTATCTTTATGCCTATCATTTTATCTGTATGATTTCTATAATAATCTTTAATTTTAACATGCTTTTCTATATATTTCTTCAATTTTATCAGAAATATTTTCCATGTAAGTCTTCAAGTTTATCAGAAAATGTTTATAATTCCACTTTCAATCAACTTAGGAATACTTTTTATGCCTACCATTATTATACCTATATAAAATTTTGATAATCTTCAATCCTAACATGTTTTCTACATTTTCTACAATTTTATCAGAAACATTTTCCATGTAAATATTCAATTCTATCATGTTTCTATTTCATATTTCAATTAATTTAGCAAAGTTTTTATGTGTACCACATTACTCTTTAATTTTCCATGAAAATGGTCAATTTTAACGTGTTTTTCTATGTATCTCTTTTATTTTATCTGAAATATTTTACATGTAAACCTTTAATTTTATCATAAAAGAGAATTTTCAGTAAAGATAGGCACCACCTTAAAATGAATGAAAAATATTCCAAGTCAATCAGATCAGGAAATAAGCAGGTGCTGACATCCTACTATTTCTCAAAATAGCCTTCAAACTAACCAGAAGAGTTAAAGACAAGCCTTCATTCTAATCAAGGTATCAAGAAATTATCACAATCCTAAACATACATGCACCAAATTCTGGCAATTCTATGTCATAAAAAAGTGTACTCATGGAATTAAAGACACAGATTAACATAAACCATATAGAAGTAGGTAACCTTGCCACTGTACTTTATCCAATAGATAGGTCATCAAGACAAAAGCTTAAGAGAGATCTCAGAATCAAGAGACAACTTAAATCAAATGGACCTAACTGATATCTACAGAATATTCCACCCAAATATCAAAGAATACAAATTCTCTTGATACTCAGGGTACATGGAAACTTTTATAAAACAGACCTCATGCTAGACACAAAACTAGCCTTAATAAACAAAATCAACATAATTCCACATATCATATCTGAATATTATGCAAATAAAATTAAGATCAATAGCAAACAAAATTCTACTAAGCATATAAGCTTATGAGAATAAACAGCTCATTACTTAATGATGAGTCAATGAAGAAATTTAAAAAAAAAAAGCCAAAATGTTCTTGGAACAAAATAAAAGTGAAAACCCAACACCCTACCCCCACAGATTGGGAAGATGAGGGGAAGTTTAAAGGCCTAAGCACCTATACTAAGAATCAGAAAGAGTACAAATTATGACTCAATGATGAAAAAGAAACCCAAACCCATTACAAGATAATAAAAACCATAACAGAAATTAATGAAATAAAACAAAGAGAATAATCAAAAGAATCAATGAGTCTAAGGGCCAGTTCTTGGAGACCATAAACAAAATTGACAGGCCCTTGCCCTAGCTAACCAAAAGAAAGAAAGAAAGATGATGCAAACTAACACAGCCAGAAAGCAAGAGGAGAAACATTACAATAGACACCAAAGGAATTCAGAATATTGTAAGGGAATACTTAAAAACCTGTACTAGAATAATTTGGAAAATCTACAAGAAATGGATGAATTTCTTGCTTCATTCAAACTACTGAAGTTAAGCCAAGAAGAGATCAGAAACCTAAACAGATCTATAACAAAAGAGATCAAACAGTAATGAAAAGCCTTCTGCCTAAATGAAGGCCCAGATGAATCCACAGC
This sequence comes from Apodemus agrarius, assembly GCA_964023405.1. Lineage (NCBI taxonomy): Eukaryota > Metazoa > Chordata > Mammalia > Rodentia > Muridae > Apodemus > Apodemus agrarius. The sequence goes on from OZ030005.1 coordinate 181,812,348, forward strand.
AAAATTCTATCAGACTATCAAAGAATTACAATCAACACTTCTTAAGTTTGTCAGAACAAAAAGATACAACACCACCAAATCTACAGACCAATATCCCCAATGAATATAGATGTAAAAGTCCTCAATAAAATGCTAGCAAAAATAATACAGGCACATATCAAGATCAAGTTGGCTTGATCCCAGGAACTCAGGGCTGGTTAAACACATGTAAGTCAGTTAATGTAATAAATCATATAAATGGACTTAAATACAAAATTCACATGGTCATTTAATAGCTGCAGCAAAAGCTCTTGACAAAACCCATTATGCTTTTATGCTAAAAGTTCTAGAGAGAGTAGGGCTGGAGAAACATACTTAAGGCTATGGAGTAAAGGCTATAAATCTTAAAACCTACAGTAAAGTATGATATTTGTTAGACCTTAAAATATCTCCTCTGAGTGTTTTTCAGGAACACACATGCACTTTATGTTGTGATCAGGAAAGCTATCTTATTAGCGACATTTACTATCACTGTTCCGTGCCCTACAATGACACTTTAGAACCTATTTTCAATGGTTGGTGCTTGGTGTTAGTTAAAGCTTAGGAAGATCCTTTTCTCATGGGTGATCACCAGATATGCAGGTGGCTTAACCCTTCACATGCATACTCTTATCCTATTAGACACACACAGCACAGCTTCTTGGAAAGCCAAAGCTGAGTATGAATGTGAGTGATAGGAAGGCAATTATCAATTATTGAATAAAATTTGCAAAATGCACTGTGACAGAGAACCTGTTCACTAGTTATTTGAGATATAGGTTTTGCATTCTTTTCTTTTAATTAAAATTCTTACTATAACAGGACTAAGAAAACGTTTGTCCAAAGATGTTTCTAGAAGTTCTGGGTAGGAAACTGTGCCATTCAGTAACATTCCATGAATCTCTGAGTAGAGGATTCATAAAGACTAGGTAGATCATAATAATGTATACTGTCTCTCTTCCTATGTCTTGAACCCAAACTCAAGCAGACAGTAGTCCCAGGAAAAGTCCATGATTCAGAAAAAGTTGGCTTGCATGCAGCTGTGTTTTCGGTGTGCCACCCCAATTCTTTCAATAGTGATTTTTTTTAAAAGGCATGAATCACATATAAAGTATTGACCAAAGCAATGAAGAATGGTCTAAGAAAGACTCTTCTTGGTCTCAATACCCACAAGTCTTTCTTGTCTCTCTTATTATACACAAATAAATTTATAATTTCATGGAGGCTTTCTATGCTCTACGTAAAATGCATTTTGGAAAGGCGTACTTGGAAGTCAGGGGCTTATCAATGTGTAGTATGAAGGCAGGAAGAGGGATGCTCAATCTTGGTCCTCGACCCAGGGTTCTTGCAAAGCTAAAAAGGGAATCACAGGGGTCCTGGCTCCTGTGCTAGAGGGATACGGATTTGGGAAACGGCTTACATTCTGAAGTAGTTTCTTGTGATTTCTGAAGATTGTAGCTGTTCATTCTTTAGGCTGAATGTAAAAGTGATTTCTTTGTTACAGGAAATCATTACTCTTGTCACTAAGGTCATGCCAAATTTCCCCAAAGGAGGGTTGTCTTCCAAACCTCATTGGCTCCTCACTGCCCCCTTCCAATCCTATTAGGCCTACCCCAGATTTACAGAATTACCCACAGAGAATGAGAAACGCAAATGTTAAAAGCACTTACAATGCTTGGCCACATTTTTCATGTGATTCACATTAAAGCATCTCATGAGAAGGTTGGGCATGCTTTGGAAAAACTATACTAATTACACACGGTGTAAGTGAATTTTAGAATTACAGAAAATTCGAATTCCTTGATGTCTGTGAAGGAACTTTAACAGAAGTATTTATTGTTAGTGGTTCTTTTATTTACTGCTAACTTTGCTTCCTTTTATTTGTATGAAATAAAGTGGGAAGGGAGAAACAGAGAGGGAAAGACGGGAAACAGCGATCCATCTCCACACCACAATGCCAGCAGGAAGCCACAATTATGCCACCGTATAATGGCGATGTTCAGCCACAGGCGTGTAACTCTAGACAACAATGAAATTATTTTCTGCAATTCTCAAAACCATTCAACATAAATTCTAATGACATTATACTTCCCTTTCTCGGATGAACTCTTAGGAGCTTTTGTTCCTCCAGATGAAAGAGAGTTTTAGAGAAAAGGATGGGGTGACAGTGGACACAGACACAGTGATGTCCATGCATCGAGACTTATGGCTGCAGCTGCCATCAACCTGGGAGACAGGGTGAAGCTGCTTGACCGTTTCTCATCAAAGAGGGTAAGTACACACTTGGCCAAAGGAGACCAGATGGCTGTCGGGGCAAAGGACTCACAGGATGTAGTCAGCCCTTTACCTATGGACAGTAGCTGGGCTCACTCTCAGGCTCTCATCAACACATCAATCATTCACACGCTTTAAAGGAAAAAATTAAGCTGCTATTCATATCCTACAAGTGTGTTCAATTTTACTTTGAAAATCCAAATGGAGTGCCTCTTGCTTAAAATTCTGGCCAAGAAAAAAATTAAATGTAGCTACTGACATAAACTTACATTGGAATTAAGTTACAAGAGCATTGTTCATAGAATTTACCTGAGGTAAGAAAATGGAATATGTCACTAAATTTGTGATTTTGGGGTGGCTTTGAAATCTACATGGTTTTCCCTAACAGCATCAGGTGTGTTTTGCTCTTGGAAATTAGAGTTTTGGCAGTTATAATGATAGTTTGATAGGATCCTGAGTTCCAGTCACCTGTGAGGTAGCTATGCTCTGTAATCCTAAACCCCAAACTTCCAAATGAATATAATTAACACTGCATGTAATCTGAGAAATACAATCAGACATGCTTACTACACAGAAAGCCCCAAAGTCAAACATCCATGCTGAGGTAATACAGCTCTTAAAGGGATCAAATGACACCAGAGACAAATGTATCAAGTTGCTGTGGCAACTGATCCAAAGTGCAGCCCAGCTGTTTCCAGTCTGTTCTCCCAACATCAGAGACTATTCACTCGAGGCAAACCATAAAAATACCTCCTAGCTCATAAAAACGACATTTTCTGTTTTGTACGCCAGCTCGCGCATCTCCGCAGGCTAAGGTCTATCTGTCCCACTTGCTCTTGTCTTTTGCTCATCAGGAGAAGCCTGTGGGAGAATCCCGACAACAGTTAAACTTGGGTTCTCATGTACAACAGAGAGGTAAGTTCCTACAGGAGCTAAGGAAGCTCGTGATTACCTCACCCCCAGTCACACACAAACTCGGCTGTAATCTTCCAGGTTTATTGTTATAAACCATGTGCTTAAATTTAGCCTTTCTGTTAGGGCAAATGCTTTTAAAGTGAAAATTTCAAGTGGAAGCTGAATGACTACTTTTATTATTTTCTCCTAGAAAATAGGTTGTGAAGTAGGCCTCTTCAAAGTAACCAGTGAGGGAAATGGTGAATGGGGAGAGCAATGGGCTCTGCTCTGTGGGGAAAAATATTAGTTAAATCGTGGACCATCATCGTTTCTGAGACTCCTCAGGCAAGACGCACTCTTTATGATGCTTACTTGCCTGTGGAAGGTGGGTGTTCATGAGCTTTGTTTTGTTAGCCCAGCAGTCCTGGGGCAGGCATGAGCGCGCATGAAACATCTGAGTGTATTATTACATGCACATTCTAGTTTATAAGGACTGGAGTAGGGACTGGGACTTCTCTTTTGAAAACTCATACGTGATGTTAATGCTACTGTTTTGGGCTTCCCTTTAGCACCAGGTCAGAAGAGCTTTCCAAGTTTACATTTATAAGGGGCCACGACAATACTGGCACACAGAGAGCTTTGAGTTAATGTTAGTCCTTACCTCATTTTCAACAATATGTCACACAAAACACATTTTGAGTGCATCTCCATTCCTGAGGACTTGTGTCAGTCTTGGGCATCTCTGCCACGCACCTGTCCATGCTGTTTTGGGGGGAACTATAGGGCTTGGGAACTCTGTCACAGACACTCCACTGAGTACTCAGAGCTCACAGAGCAGTTGTGGGAATGTGGAAGAGAAGGATGAGAGCAGTGCAGATGATGGAGACCAGGCTTGGGAGGTTCCAGAGGGAAGCGTGAGGGAGCCTGGGAAACTATCAGAGCTGTGTCTGGGATAGTTTGTATTCAGAATCTGTGGTTTCTGGTCAGAAATCATCTCTGGCAGCAAGAGACTAATACCACAGAGGCGGAACTTTTCCTTTATTGGGATACATGATGCTGGTTAGCTGTGACTGAAAAATTAGCTAGCTGTCTTTAAGAAGAAACTACTGACCTCCCCCCCCCAAATAAGTAAATGAACACTTCCTAATGATATTCTCCTGTACTCAGATCAGTTCCTAGCCCAATTGTCACCAGAGACCTTCCCCCAGCAACTAGTGGAGCAGAGACCCACAGCCAGGGCTCAGGGAACCCCATAAAAGAGAGGAGGAAGGACTGTTACAGCCAGAGGGAGACAGGACACCAGGAGAACACATCCCACAGAATCAACTGAGCAAGGATCATAGGGGCGCACAGAGACTGAAGCAGCAACCACAGAGCCTGTGTGGCCCTATGCTAGGGCCTGTGCACACACGCTTTGGTTGCATAGCTTGGGTTTTTGTGGGATTCCTGATGGTGGAGGTAGGGGAGCTGCTGACTCTTCTGCCTGCTCTTGAGATCCTTTTCCTCCTACTGGGTGGCCTCACCCAGCCTTGACATGAGGGCTTGTTCTTAGTCGTATTGCACCTTGTTATGCTGTGTTTGGTTGATATTCCGGGGAGGCCTGCTCTTTTCTGAAGGGAAAGGGAGGAGCAGAGGATGCAGTTGGAATGAGAGACCTGGCATCACTGAGCTGAGAGCATGAGGGAGTATTTCCTCAGGCTCAGCACACTGTTGTGGTCCAAAATGGGTTTAAAGATGCATCTCCTCTCACGCTGACAGTGGCACTTGGTGGTGTCCAACAATCTCCCAGGTAATGCTGGTTTGGGTGTCATGAGAGCTGCAGGACTGAAGGGTTCATTGAGAGCAATTGAGCTTGGCACCACTGAAAGGAGAGGCCATTGGTAAAGGTGCAGCCTTAGTAGCAGTGGAATTTTCCAAGACTGAAGGGCCTATAGAGAGGTTTGGCACTGTGTGGCAGAGTAAGAGACCTTGAGCGGAGGCCAGGATGCCACTGGTGGAGGTGACCCCAGCATATTGGAGATGCCAGGACCTAGGGAGGACTATCAAAGACAGCAGCGGCTGCTGAGTGGAGCTGGACTGAACCCATGAGATGAGCTATGTGTTCTCTAAATGGGAGAGCCCAGATTCAGGATATAGAGATACAAGGTTTAATTCAATGTTGTTGGAGTTTGCCTTTGCTCTGTTCAGATTATGACTATGTCCAGTTCTTCCCTAGTAATAGCAAGCTACTTTTTCTTTTCTTTTCCTTTTTACTTTATAGGAACCCATGGGTATGAGACTTTGGATATTTGATGAGACTGAAGTTTTTAAGTGTTTAATTCTTTTTAAAAAAATTGTTGGACTTTTAAAGTTAAATTGTGTTTATACTGTAGTATTAATATAACATATTGGGGATAAAGAAGAAATGAAAGGGTATGGTTTAATAGTGATGTATTGGTATGTAAAGTTGACAAGATCAATTATGCTTTTTGTTTGTTTTGTCAACTTGACACAAGCATCTGGCAAGAGTGTGAGCCAGTTGAGAAAAGGCTTTCATCAGATTGATTGTATGCAGACATGCGAGATAGTCTTCACTAATGACTGATGTAGGAGGGTATAGGCCCTTGAAGGTGGTGCCAGCCCTGGGTGGTATGAGAAAACAAATTGAGCAAGTTGTTCTAATGTCCCATCGCTTGCAGAAATGCTCATAAATTAATGTTATCCTCAGATCTATTTTATTCACATTTATTTATACTGGGGTAAATTCATAGTTGTGCTGGCAATGAGTTTTCAAATGTTCATTTATATTCTTTTAAATCTAATGAACCCTCAAATTACGAACCGCATCTCTTAGGCCTCCAGCGGTAGCATATCTGCCGTGTTTCATTTCTCTTCCACAGCTGGAGTCAAGATTGATGAGTATCATAACTGACTAAAACCAAAGACAGGAAAATGCCAACTATCTATCATCTATCTATCTATCTATCTATCTATCTATCTATCTATCTATCTATCTATCTATCATCTATCTATTATGAGTACACAGTAGCTGTCCTCAGACACTCCAGAAGAGAGTGTCAGATCTTGTTATAGATGGTTGTGATCCACCACATGGTTGCTGGGATTTGAACTCAGGACCTTTGGAAGAGCAGTCAGTGCTCTTAAATGCTGAGCCATCTCTCCAGCCCCAATGCCAACTTTGATATGAGAAAAAGTTAGTAAAAAATAAATGACTTCCAGCTATGACAGCCATGAGTAGTAATTTTCTAAAAGCCAATTTCTAGGACAATATTCTAGATTTTTTCTCCTTTAGAACAGAATCCTCTGTATTAAGTTTTGTGGGAAAACTTTGGTGACAAATGTATTCTTAGACATCAAATACAGACTGCTTTCTTATCTTACAGTGGTTCCCAAACTTTCAAGTATACCAGAAGCACCTGGAGTTTCAAGGCTTCTTATTTTCTGGGTTTTGGTAATTCTTGGCTGTCAACTTGGCTACATTTAGAGTTAACTAAAACCCAAAAATAGAGGACACATCTGTGAGGAACTTCTGCTTAATTTGACACAAGAAGATCTACTTTTAATCTGGATCTTTGAGGCAGGAAGGCACATCTTTAATACATATCTAATCTGGGTTCCACTTCTGCTGGAAGCTTACATAAAAACATAGAAGAAAAAAGGAAAGAGGATGAAGAAGAAGAGGAGGAGGAGGAGGAAGAAGCTTTTGTTCTTTGCCTGCTTGTTCTTGCATTGCTAGAAAGTTCATTCTTTCACAGACACTAGAGCCTACCTTCTTTGGGATTCCAGTATATACTGAAGACCAGCTGAGACATCCAACCTCATGGACTGAGCAACTACTGGATTCTTAGAGTTTCTGTTTATAGGCAACCGTTGTTGGACTAGCTGGACCACAGGCTGTAAGTCATTCTAATAAATCCTCTCTCTCTCTCTCTCTCTCTCTCTCTCTCTCTCTCTCTCTCTCTCTCTCTCTGTGTGTGTGTGTGTGTGTGTGTGTGTGTGCCCGCGCATGTGTGCATGCACACATACATAGATACATACTGAGGAATTAATTTTGTAAGTTCTGACACTCTAGAGAACCCTGACTAACATACTATAATGTGGCTTGAATATTTGCATTTCTAACAAGCGAACTATGAGTGACTCTATGAAGTTTGAGCTCCCAATGTAGCTATACACAATTAGTAGGCTTTGGGGAAGAAGCATTCTCAGTCTTTGCTTACTCTCAGAATCATCTGATCAGGAATCATATTTCACTTCACAGTAAAACATTTAGATGATTGTCATCTAAAGGACTAACTCTTGTATGACAACTCCTTTAGACTTATGATAGGTCACTGGTAGTATTAGTGAGTTTGAGATTTTGATATTTTATAATGAAATATGTCAAAATTTGAAAGATTTATATAGCTCATAACTCAGTGAAGCAATATTTTCCAATTGACTAATTCAGGTCATTATAACATTTCCCATGAATAAGAGATCTTTGCAAAGCTCAAGCCCTGTGTGATCTGCTGGACCAGGGTATGAGAAGGTCACTCGCATAGTTTCATATTCAATACAATATATTTACATTGTAAATAACTTTGAAGAAACTATCATTTAATGCATTCTGCTTTTATCTGGGAATACCTGCAATTGTCTGGAAAATGATATTCTAAAATGCCTTCCTCTTTCAACCACATCTCTTTAATGCAGCCAAATTTTCTTTGCAGTCTTAAACCAAAACAATACATCTGTTTAATTAAGCCAGATGTTAAGAGATACAATAGTATAAACTAAGGCCTTTTTTAAAATTAATTTTCCTAGTTTTGAAAAATAAAGTAAATTTCTATAAATATATCTGTTAAAATGTAATTTTATTGTTAAATAATTTAAAATTTGTTATAGCTCTAGCATAGCAATTCAGTATAAATCTGATTTTTATACAAAAATGTGGACGATTTAATAGTTATCAAGAGTGAATGGTGTCCTGCAATGAATGAGTATGAACCATTGTTGTAGGTGGTTGGGGAACTGTCTTATTTCCAGAAAAGCAGAACAACAGAGGTAGAGCTGGGCCAGGCCATCAAGCACTGGGGAGGTGGAGAACAATACAGCTACAGGTGCCAGCTTCTAAACAGGGAGGCAAATACCCCTCTCCTTTCCTCCCATGTGAGCAGACTCCGCTGGAAAGTTAGAAGAGTAGAGAATTCTTCTCTGGAACAACAACTAAAAGAGCAACTGGTAGGAATGCTAGGAAGTCTGACACCGTGTTCAAAATTTCCTTACAGACTTTCATTGGCTAAAGAAAAAATGTAACCAGCTCTTAATGAACAAAACTAGAAACTCAAAATAATGAGGAATTTTGGAGAAGGGAGCTTTGATTCTAAAGTTAGAAATGAAAATAAAGGAGAAACGGGAAGGAAACAGAGGTTGCAGCATTAAGGAGGTATGCCAGAGAACACACATGGGGAGGGAAAGCAGTCCTGAGTAGAGAAAACAACAGAAAGGCAGAAGGAGAAAAGACTGCAAACACATGACAGTATGGCCAGAAAAAGAATGAGAACCGATAGAAAAGGCCTTTCTGAGGAACAGAAATGGGATTTTGGAAGTAGCAGAAATACAAATTTCAACAGAACCTAAAACTGATATCCTTGGAGAGGAAATGAGAGACAATCTATCCAGAAACAAGGAAAGGCGCTGTGCAGGGGATGTTCTGAGTGATATTAGAGCTTTCAGAAAAACATTATAGAAATATAAACGTCAACAGAAAATGTAGATGATAAAGGGGATCTATAAGAAAACAGAAGGAAGAATAAAATGGAGAAAAACGTAAAGATCAGAGTACAACTTGAGGACTGTTAATACCGGACTAGTAACAGCCCCAGAAGGACTATCTTCAAATGAGAGGATCCCTTAGCAAAGAAAAAGGTTCTAAGACAGTCTTCTTACTGAGGGTATGGATTTCAGACAGAGTGTCTGCTATATACCAACTGGACAGAATAAGGGGAGGGTCACATAGAAGAACCCTGGGGACAGGGAGATGCTAAAATTATTAAGAGAGAAAAAAAAATCCATCTAAATGAAAGGCTTGGAGAATTTTAAAGGTATTGGATTTCTCAACAGTTACAATGAAAGCTGCAGTAAGATGGAGCGTGGGTGGTGTGCATTCTGAGAGACAGCATGTGCACCTGACATAGACATCAAACCTCAAGGCAAGGCTCTCATCTATCTTTTCCTTAAGTTCCTGGGAGAAATGATACACTAAGTCGAGGGGATAAACCTCAGAGAAGGGTTTTTATTTATCCAATAAATAAAAAAGTCAAGGAGAACCCTGAGGATGTGGTGAAGGGTAATCCCAGGACAACAGCTGTTCAGGAAGCACGGAGATCAATTGGTCCAGATGGAACAGTAGAGATGGCTCAAGGAGCAGATCTCTGAAGAGACGAAGCCAACTGCTACCTAAAGTGTCTGCTTATATAGAAATTTGCCAAAGAAATTTAGTTTTAAGACAAATTAATGGTAGATTAAGAGGAAGATAGTAAAAAAAAAGTGGTTATCAATACAAAGGGAAATAAAATTTATGAAAACCAATCAAAGAATATCATATATCTGATCTATGAATTAAATTTACATAATCTGAGACTGGAGAAATGGCTCAGTGATCACAACCACTTTCTGTGCTTTAGGATCACAGTCACTAAGTAACAATCTGGGTGGGACCTTTCACACCACTGTAACTCCAGTAATGTAGGGTAGAGACAGGAGGGTCCATGTGGCTTTCTGGCTGCTAGTCTAGCCCACCAAAAGTGTGAGTTCTAGGTATACACACACACACACACACACACACACACACACACACACACAGAGAGAGAGAGAGAGAGAGAGAGAGAGAGAGAGAGAGACAGACAGACAGACAGACAGACAGACAGAGACAGACAGAGAGATAGACACGGAGACACACAGAGAGAGACAGAGATAGAGACGGGGCGGGGGATCCTGTTTCAAAGGAATAACGCAGAGAGTGATAGAGCAGAGTACCTGATACCTTTCTCTAGACTCTATACATGAACATGGCACACACACATATCCACAGATCACACACCTCTCTCTCATGCAGACTAAATTAACTTTAAAATTAATAGTAACAATGTGAACAATGAATTTTGATCTAATCACTGAAATATAAGATATTAGAGGAGGGAATAAAGGGATAAAGTGACATGAAGCCAGAGGCATGAGAGAACTAAATTCTCACCTTCCGTAATAACTGATTAAGGGAACTGGAAGAAAGTCAAGATAGTTGACTCAGGCTGTTATTAAGAAATATGGAAATTAAGAATACAGGTGGGTAAGCTATATGAACTACTTCTGGAGCAGGGAAATTAGGGTATTAATGATAAAGCTGGGCACTGATGACTTCTTTAATATGAGGAAAATGTATTCCATACTTATAAAACATTAGATATCACAGAAAAGTAAAAATGAGCAAAAATAGCCCCCATACTCTATACACCGGAGGCCCAATACTACTAATCCATTGGTGTCTTTTCTTTGGTCTTCTTTTTATATTCAATTTTACGCAATTAAAGTATGATCTATACATTCTATGTTTTACTTTCCATAACAAGATGTTTTTGATCTGCACCTGGGAGCTGGGGCTGTTCCACAGCCCTTAATACACAGGTCCTGCCAGAAGAGAGCTGGTCTCCCAGGAGTGCTCTCACTTCTGAGCTCAGAGGTGAGATCGCTACTTTCTCTCCAATAACTGTCCAAAGCTGGACCTGCCAGGAGCACACAGGAAACAGGAACAGCGGAGCAGCTGGGACAGGATTCTTCCTGTTTACATCTGCATCCGGGAGCTAAGGCTGTTCCACAGCCCTCCACAGCCAAACCCTGTCCAGGAGAGAGCTGGTCTTGCCAGGAGTGCTGGCACAGGCTCACAGGCCCACAGGAAGGACAAGCTCCAGCTAGAGACAGCAAGACCAACTAACACCAGAGATAACCAGTTGGTGAGAGGTAAGCAAAAATTCCTTACCAACAGAATCCAAGGCTACTTGGCATGATCAGAACCCAGTTCTCCTACCATAGTAAGTACTAGATACCCCAACGCACTGGAAAAACAAGATTTGGATTTAAAATCACATCTCATGATGCTGATTGAGGGCTTCAAGAAGGACATAAATAACTCCCTTAAAGAAATACAGGAGAGCACAGGTAAAGAGGTAGAAGCCCATGACCAAGTAGGCTTCATCCTAGGGATGCAGGGATGGCTCAACATACAGATATCCATCAATGTAATCCACTATATAAACAAACTCAAAGGACAAAACCACATGATCATTTCATTAGATGCTCAGAAAGCATTTGACAAAATCCATCACCTCTTCATGATAAAAGTCTTGAAAAGATCAGGAATCCAAGGACCATATCTAAACATAGTAAAAGCAATATACAGCAATCCAGGAGCTAACATCAAACTAAATGGAGAGAAACTTGAAGCAATCCCACTGAAATTAGGCTGCCCACTCTCTCCCTACCTGTTCAATATAGTACTCAGATTCTTAGCCAGAACAATTAGACAACAAAAGGAGGTCAAAGGGATTCAGATTGGAAAGGAAGAAGTCAAATTCTCACTATTTGCAGATGATATGATCGCATACTTAAGTGACCCCAAAAATCCCACCAGAGAACTCCTAAACCTGATAAACAACTTCAGCAAAGGGGCTAGATATAAAATTAACTCAAACAAATAAGTAGCCTTCCTATACTCAAAGGACAAAGAAACTGATAAAGAAATGAGAGAAGTAACACTCTTCACAATAGTCACAAATAATATAAAATACCTTAGTGTGACTCTGACCAAGCAAGTGAAAGGATCTGTATGACAAGAACTTCAAGACTTTGAAGAAAGAAATTGAAGAAGATCTCAGATGATGGAAAGATTCCCCCATGCTCTTGGATTGGTAGGGTTAATACAGTAAAAATGGCCATCTTGCCTAAAGCAATCTACAGATTCAATGCAATCCCCAACAAATTTTCAACTCAATTCTTCATAGAGTTAGAAAAGAGCAATTTCCAAATTTATCTGGAATAACAAAAAACCCAGGATAGCGAAAACTATCCTCAACAATAAAAAACTTCTGGTGGAATCACCATCCTTGACCTCAAGCTCTAGTACAGAGCAATAGTGATGAAAAACTGTATTGTATTGGTACAGAGATAGGCAGGAAGATCAATGGACTAGAATTGAAGACCCAGAAATGTACCCACACACCTATGGTCACTCGATCTTTGACAAAGGAGCTAAAACCATCCAGTGGAAAAAAGACAGCATTTTCCACAAATGGTGCTGGGTCAACTGGCAGTCAACATGTAGAAGGATGCAAATTGATCCATCCTTATCTCCTTGTACAAAGCTCAAATCCAAGTGGATAAATGGCATCCACATAAAAGCAGATGCACTGAATCTAATAGAAGAGAAAGTAGGGAAGAACATGGAGCACATGGGCACAGGGGAAAATTTCCTGAATAGAACACCAGTAGCTTATGCTTATGCTCTAAGTTCAAGAATTGATAATGGAACCTCATAAAATTGCAAAGCTTCTATAAGGCAAAGGACACTGTCAATAGGAAAAAATGGCAACCAACAGATTGGGAAAAGATCTTTACCAATTCTATATCTGATAGAGGGCTAATATTCAATATATACAAAGAACTCAAGAAGTTAGACTCCAGAGAACCAAATAACCCTATTATAAATGGGGTACAGAACTAAACAAAGAATTCTCAACTGAGGAATACCAAATGGCCAAGAAACACCTAAAGAAATGTTCAACATCCTTAATCATCAGGAAAATGCAAATCAAAACAACTCTTGAGATTCTACCTCACACCAGTCAGAATCACCAGGATCAAAAACTCAGGGGACAGCAAATGCTGGAGAGGATGTGGAGAAAGGGAAACACTCCTCCACTGCTGGTAAAATTGCAATCTGGTATAACCACTCTGGAAATCAGTTTGGTGGTTCCTCAGAAAATCAGACATAGTACTGCCTGAGGACCCAGCTATACCATTCCTGGGCATATACCCAGAAGAGATGCTCCAACATGTAATAATGACACATGCTCTACTATGTTCATAGCAGCCTTTTTTATAATAGCCAGAAGCTGGAAAGAACCCAGATGTCCCTCAACAGAAGAATGGATACAGAATATGTGGTACATTTACACAATAGAGTACTACTCAGCTATTAAGAACAATGAATTCATGAAATTCTTAGGCAAATGGATGGCGCTAGAAAAATCATCCTGAATGAGGTAACCCAATCACAAAAGAACACATACAGTATGATAAGTGGATATTAGTCCAAAAGCTCGGAAAATCCAAGATACAACTCACAGACCACATGAAGCTCAAGAAGAAGGAAGACCAAAGTGTGGATACTTTGACGCTTATTGGAAAGTGGATCAAAATGCCCATGGCTCAGAGCCAACTAATAGAATGAATGTAGGGTTCCCAATAGAGCAATTAGAGAAAGGACCCAAGGAGCTGAAAACAATAATATGTACCAACCAGTTCTCCCAGAATTCCCAGGGGCTAAACCACCAACCAAAGAATACACATGGAGGGGCCCATGGCTCAAGCTACATATGTAGCAGTAGATGAACATTTCATACATCAATAAGAGGAGAGACCATGGGTGCTGTGAAGGCTCGATTCCCAAGAATAGGGGGATGCAAGTCAGGAAATTGGGGGGGGAGTGAACAGAGGGAGAGGGGATTGGTTATGGGATTTTCAGAGGGGTAATGTGGAAAGGGGATAGCATTTGAAATGTAAATAAAGCAAATATCAAAAAAAGAAAGAAAGATAAAGAAAAAAAGAAAAGAAAAACCTTCCTAACCCAAAACATCCAGGAAATCCAGGATACAATGAGAAGAGAGCAAAGATTCACAACTTAAAGGGCCAGTAAATGTCTTCAACAAAATTATAGAAGAAAACTTCCCTAACCTAAAGAAAGAGATGTCCATGAACATACAAGAGGCCTATAGAACTCCAAGTAAATTGGACCAGAAAAGAAATTCCTCCTGTCACATAATAGTCATAACACCAACTGCACTAAACAAAGAAAGAATATTAAAAGCAGTAAGGGAAAAACATCAAGTAACATATAAAGGCAGACCTATCAGAATTATACCAGACTTCTCACCAGAGTCTATAAAAGCCAGAAGATCCTGGGGAGATATCATACAGACCCTAAGGGAATACAAATGCTAGCCCAGGCTACTGTACCCAGCAAAACTTGATTGCCATAGATAGAGAAACCAAGGTATTCTATGACAAAAACAAATTTACACAATATCTTTCCACAAATCCAGCCCTTCAAATGATAATGAATGGAAAACTCCAACACAAGGAGGGAAACTATACCCTAGAAAAATCAAGAAAATAATCTTTTAACAAAACAACAAGTAGATAGCCACATAAACATAATTCCACCTCTAACAACAAAAATAACAGCAAGCAACAATAACTTTACCTTAATATTTCTTAATATCAATGGATTCAATCCCCCAATAAAAAGACATAGACTAACAGACTGGATACATAAACAGGACCCAATATTTTGCTGCATACAGGAAACGCACCCCAGTGTCAAAGATAAACACTACCTCAGAGTAAAAGGCCAGAAAACAATTGTCTAAGCAAATGGTCCCAAGAAAAATCTGGAGTACCCATTTTAATATTGAATAAAATTGACTTCCAACCTAGTTATTAAAAAAGATAAGGAAGGACAGTTCATACTCATTAAAGGAAAATTCTATCAAGAATAACTCTCAATTCTGAACATTTATGCTCCAAATGCAAGGGAACCCATATACATAAAAGAACCTTTACGAAAGCTCAAAGCACACATTGTACCTCACACAATAATAGTGGGAAACTTCAACACCCCACTCTCATCAAAGGACAGATCATCAAGACAGAAACTAAACAGAGACAGAGTAAAACTAACAGAAGTTATGAACAAAATATGTTTTAACACATATCATCCTAAAGCAAAAGAATATACATTCTTCTCAGAACCTCATGGTACCTTCTTGAAAATTGACCATATAATCTGTCACAAAACAGGCCTCAACAGATACAAGATGATTGAAATAATCCTGTGCATCTTATCAGATTACCACAGACTAAGGCTGGTCTTCAATAACAACAAATACAACAGAAAGCCCACATACACATGGGAGCTGAACAACACTCTACTCATGATAACTTGGTCAAGGAGGAAATAAAGAAAGAAATTAAAGACGTTTTAGAATTCAATGAAAATGAAGCCACAACATACCCAAACTTATGGGACACAATGAAAGTAGTGCTAAGAGGAAAAATTATAGCTCTGAGTGCCTCCAAAAGGAAGCTGGAGAGAGCTCATACTAGCAGCTTAACAGCACATCTGAAAGCTCTAAAAAAAAATGAAGCAAATACACCCAAAAAAGAGTAGATGGCAGGAAATAATCAAACTCAGGGCTGAAATTAACCAAGCAGAAACAAAAAGAACTGTACAAAGAATCAGCAAAACCAGGAGCTGGTTCTTTTAGAAAACCAAGAAGATATATGAACCCTTAGCCAGACTAACCAGAGGGCACAGAGACAGTATCCAAATTAATAAAATCAGAAATGAAAAGGGATATATAAAAACAGAAACTGAGGAAATTAAAAAAAAAACCATCAGATCCTACTACAAAAGCCTATATTCAACAAAACTAGAAAATCTGGATGAAATGAACAATTTTCTAGATAGATACCAGGTACCTAAGTTCAATCAGAATCAGATAAACCATCTAAACTTTCCCATAACCCCTAAAGAAATAGAAGTTGTCATTAAAAGTCTCTCAACCAAAAAAGGTCCGGTATCAGATTAGTTTAGTGCAGAATTCTATAAAGACCTAATACCAATACTCTTCAAACTATTCCACAAAATAGAAACAGAAGGAACAATTCATTCTATGATGCCACAGTTATACTGGGTATTCTCCCTTGGAGATGGAACAGTTTCTCTCTAATCAGGTTTCTGCCACAATTTCCTTTCATAGAGGACTTCATAAGAGATTTTTTTTCAACTTATCATGTTTAATGTTCCAAATAAATTTTAAGAACTGAAAAAAGATTCACTGGCATTTCCCCATGCGACCATTAATGTGAACATTTCCCTCTTACCTCCAAATATTTACAATAACTACTTTGAAATAGTTGTCAGTCAGTTCTAATATCTGGATCATGACAAGCATATACTAAGTATAAAAGAACACGTGCCTCCTGGAATTTCTATTTTGTCAGTTTCAGGTTTTCAGGTGTTGTTTCACACCTGGTTCTTTGGATCTCATGGTGAACTCATGCATTGTAGCAACCAGAGATTCCTGGGAAGTTTACATGCACTTCTGGAATTTTCTTCCAGCCTCTGATTCCTCCTTATGAAATAATCATGTATTTCTGCTTCCATTCTGGCTACTTTGTGAAATATGGATTAACTGACTAGCAGAAAAGTCACATAAATATGCCTTTCATCTATTACCATTCACCTTCATCAAGAATTTAGTATCTAACCTCTAGTTTCTACCCCTTTCAGCAACATACCAAGTGTCTGTTTCCTTTTAAAGTATTTAGATACAAGCTATACCACTGGGGCTGTAATTTGAATTTAATATCAGTATAATCATTGCTGGGTTTCTACATAGTGAATAGATTAAATTGAATATTTTGGCCCTTAAAATACAGCCAATTTGGGAGTAGGACCTTCCAAATCAAACGATTTAAACACATATCAGACCTGGCCAACATGTAAAATTCAAGAAGATTCTCGAGTTCATTATTATTATTATTATTATTATTATTATTATTATTATCATTGTAGCCACTATTATTTCAATAGTTAATGCATATTAAACAATTATCTAAATAGGTACTTCATGAATTGAATAAATGCCTTTTAATATGAAAAAATACAAAAATGTAAAAAAAACAAATTATGAAAAGATTTTGTAGATTAGTTTAAATATTATGTAAAATGAGCAAGAAAAAGAGCAAGAGAGGACCTACTGATAGTAAAATCATAAAGGGAGGTTTAGAACACCAATAGCTTATGCACTAAGATCAAGAATCGACAAATGGGACCTCATAAAATTACAAAGTTTCTGCAAGGCAAAGGACACTGTCAGAAGGACAAAACAGCAACCAACAAAGTGGGAAAAGATCTTCATCAACCCCACATCTGACAGAGGGCTAATATCTAATATATACAAAGAACTCAAGAAGTTAGACCGCAAAGAACCAAATAACCCTATCAAAAAATGGGGTACAGAGCTAAACAAAGACTTTTCACCAGAAGAAATTCAGATGGCTGAGAAACACCTTAAGAGATGTTAAACATCATTAGTCATCAAGGAAATGCAAATCAAACCAACCCTGAGATTCCACCTCACACCAGTCAGAATGGCTAAGATTAAAAACTCAAGAGACAACAAGTGCTGGCAAGGATGTGGAGAAAGAGGAACACTCCTCCACTGTTGGTGGGATTGCAAAATGGTAAAACCGCTCTGGAAATCAGTTTGGCGGTTCCTCAGAAAATTGGGCATGCCACTTCCAGAGGACCCTGGCATACCACTCCTGGGCATATACCCAGAGGATTCCCCTGCATACAATAAAGACACATGCTCCACTATGTTTATAGCAGCCTTGTTTATAATAGCCAGAAATTGGAAGGAGCCCAAATATCCCTCAAAGGAGGAATGGATACAGAAAATGTGGTATATTTATACAATGGAATACTACTCAGCAATTAAAAATAATGAATTCATGCAATTTGTAGGTAAATGGTTAGATCTGGAAAATATCATCCTGAGTGAGTTAACCCAATCACAAAAGAATACACATGAAATGCAATCACTGATAAGTGGATATTAATGAGCCCAGAAGCCCTAAATACTCAAGGCACAATTAGCAAGTCAAATGATTCCCAAGAAGAAGAAAGGAGAGGACCCTGGGCCTGTAAAGTTTGGGTCCAGTTTTGTATTCCCAGAACAGAGAAACTGTGGGGGGAGGGGGAATGATTGGGGAATAGTTGGGGGGGGGAGAGGAATTATGGGACGTATGGTGGGGGGGGACTGGGAAAGGGGAAAGCCTTTGGAATGTAAACATAGAATATAGAAAATAAAAATTAAAAAAAAAAATAAAGGGAGGTTTTTCCAAGGAACTGTTATGAAGGTTAAAACTCAAATGATGACACGGAGTCAGGCATGTGAATGGTGGAGAGAAGATAAAAGGAAAAGTGTGTAGGAAGACACTGAGACACACAGGGAAGGCACACAAGGAAGGCACTGAGGCACATATGCACAGGGACCTTCAGGGATGGAAAACCTCCGGTGTGCAGGAGAGAGTAAATACAGTCACGGTCTGGTCAAGTGACAGCAACTGATATCAGCAGGTAGTGTGTTAGTTACTGCTCTCTGTGGCTGACAAAAAATACTGTGACCAAGAGCATCTTGGGAGAGGAAAGGCTCTATTCTGGATCCCAGTTCAGAAGAATACAGAGTTTATCATGGTAGGAAGACAAAACAGCCAGGACAATGCGGCAGTAGGACAGGAAGCTGGATGCTCACATGCCATCTGCATACAGGAGGAGGGAGTGTGGGAGAGAGGGATGACAGGCTGGGGGCTGGGTGTGTGTGTGAAAAGAACAGGAAATGGGGAAGGCTATAAACTCTCAAGCCTGTCCCCAGTGACGCACTTCCTCCAGCAAGGCTGCACTCTGTAGAGGTTCCATAACGTTCCCAAACGGTGACACTGACTGAGAACCAAGTGCTTAAGTGCATGACCATCTGGGGAACACGTCTCCTTCAACCCGGAACAGACAGTAAACTGAAGGCCAGGGAACAGAGTTTGGCTTTCGGTTTTGGAATAAAGGGATGAGTATAAATGACAAGCCAGAAGGCTTATTACACGACTCACAAAAACACGATGAAGGACAAGAATTTCTGGGGAAAAAAATCTTGAAACTTCTTGTTTAGATAACCTGGGTATGAATATAGGCTAAAATACTTGTCATAGTGATTTGAGTTGTAGATTACCAACACCTCAAAAGTCCTTTCTGGACAATTTTTAATATTCTATCTACTTTGCTTTCCTTTCACACTTTCACTGTCCCACAATGACCCACATAACACAGGGGACAGACAAGGGAGAGTGGGATGCATCCAAACTGCATCATACTGACAGGTGACCGAGAAGCTGCTCAAGGAGAAAGGATTCCAAAATTCAACACCCCTGCACAGACACCAGAGACCTAGAAAACACCTAAATGTACACACCAGATGGCTACCCTCACACTAGACAGCAACCCTCACACCAGACAGCTACTCTCACACCAGACAGCTACTCTCATACTAAACTGATATCATCATACAGGACAACTACTCTCACTAGACAGCTACCCTCATACCAGACAGCTACCCTCACACCAGACAGCTACTCTCACACTAAACTGATATAAACTCATATAGGACAGCTACTCTCACTAGACAGCTACCCTCATACCAGACAGCTACTCTCACACTAGACAGCTACTCTCACACTAGACAGCTACCCTCATACCAGACAGCTGCTCTCACACTAGACAGCTACCCTCACAAGATGAGCTGCACTTGAGGTAACAGGATGTGTTAACATGAGCTTCTTCTTGGAGTGTTGAGGCTTATCCCTTTTCCCAAAGCTGCTTCATTTCTGTAGTAATAATTTTTCTAAATAAATAAATAAATAAAAATTCTAAATAAAAATATCTTAAGTTTTCCTTTTTTAACCTACTGTATATTATCAAATTTCTTGGCACTAATTAAAACTGCATCTGGTAATATGCCATATTTCTATGTTCACATGATATATTGAACACTCAAAACTGTCTCCTCTCTTAAACAGGGAAATTCATTTCCAAGGGAAGGCCTACAGGGAAACGGCGTCCCTCTTCATCTCCATTACCCTTCATCCCTGACAGATTAATTTAAGAGTGTACCTTAATAGGCGAGATTTCCAAATTGTCAGTATTGGGGGGGAGGGTTATGGTTTTGAAAATAACAACATAAAGTCGTAGCACATCACACAACATGTGTTCTAATAACAGCTTTAGAGGTGATTTTCATTTTTCTTGAAAGATAAAGGGTAGTTTATTAAATGTCAGCTGTGAATTTGGTGACAACTAATTATCTTCCATTTCACAGCTGCTGATAATAAGTGAGATAAAAAATGATGAATACCTACTGTTGCCAGGTAACTGCATCCACTGTGCTTCCTGCCACCTTCATGAATCTGTAAGAACACAGAGAAAAGATGGTGTGACTTAAAATAACCATATCTTCAAAGCTAAAATAAGGCAAAGCAAGAAATACATTGGGCCAATCCACATCCTGATAGGCTTTCTCAGAGAGCCCGAGGCCCCAGCAATGGACACCAAGCTCCCAGGTCAGCACTCTCTTGAAGCCTATGCCTGGCAGGTCCACTTTGATTTTTGTATGATCCAAACATACCTGTGCTGTTTTCTATTCTCCAAAGTCTCTGATCTCAGCTGGAAAACAATGCTGTTTCCCAAGGATGGCACCACAATAGATGCCCTTGGAAACTGCAGGCCTATCTCCCTGGAGAAAGCAGGAGAAACCCAATTTATTTATACATCTACAAAACACTATCTTATATGCTCCAATGCAAAGCTGCCACATCTGTGTGAAACATGATGGGACAGAAACGTGAGCACCACAAAGAGTAACATCCACTTCTGGAGCAGCTAAGCAGAGAACTAAGCCTCCCCCATCAGTATGCCCAGCTGTAAAGTAGAGGGAGGCCTGGTTCTGTGCACAGCTTACAGCAAAACCTTGTGAGCAATTGCTCACTAACCTGTGTCACCTGGTGTAGGCCAGAAGAATCAAAGAGAGGAGGATGCATTTGTGATTCACAGATGCCACAGGTCACATTTTAGAAATAACTTTCTGTCTCTGCTCACTTGTTTGAGGGCAAGTACTGCCATGGCTACTACTTTTCTTTGAGAGTTACCACTCAAGATCAGGAATCAAAGAAAACATCCCAGTTCTTTCAAATGTTCTTTTCAGCCTCAAGACTCCAAAGAAGATCATCTCTTCGAAGGAAACATCTAATTGTGCTTTATAACCAAAGAGCTCTTGAGCAGAGGAGAAGATGGCCTCTTTCCTGGAAGACCCCTGCTGTCCAGTCCTAGCAGAATCTCTCTAGACAGATGGATACCAAGGAAGGGTACTGTGAGCAAATTAAAAGGTCTGTTTTGCTGAGATGGAAAAGGACTCAATCTACCTGTAGAACAAACTGAACAAACGTGGACACCAGGAATATTGATTAGCCAAGAAGTGAGCTCTATAAAGGAATAAGGGGAAAAGGGAGAAGGTCACATCCAACAGGGCAGGAGTGACAGCTGGAGGAAGCAGTCGCCCCTACTGTGGTCTTAGACTGATTTTGTCTTTATGTTTTTGCTTTTCTTTCTTACAGTCTGGGAGCAAGAATGACAAAAATATAATAGTAATCCAGAATGGAATTAATTTGATGGCTTGACTCAAATGTGGTTGGTAGATATTTGGCATTTTCTGAGTACTGAGAGATTAGATTCCTTAGCATTGCTTTGCTTGGTGATGAGGATGTTAGATGTTATCAATCCCTTTTTACAGATGATGTGCAGCTTCTTCACTGGCTAGAAGGGTAGGCTTTTCAGATTTCCCACATAGCTGATTCTATGCTATGTCACGTCATTTCATCAGTAGGGAAGCCTTTGAGTTTGGCAGAGTGGTTCACCCTCCACTCTGCTTCCCTGCCCTGTGTTAGGAGTCCCCTTTCAGAGTTAAAAGGACAGAAATGTTTATGTACTTGGTCCTTTCTACAGTGGTATGTGCTACTTAAGTCAATAGGCATATAGTAAGCATCGTCAAAATGCAGAAAAAGAAAAAATACTACAGGGTCAAAGGAAATGAATGAGAATCCCCAAGACTATTCTGCATATGTCATCTAAGCAATGGAGGAGTCAATGGCCTACAGAAAGGGATGGAGATGGCATTCTTCATCTTTTCCTCAGGATATTGTAAAAGTCAGATAAACTAGATGGTCTTACATGTAAACATTATTAATTTTTTAAAAGAAAAGAAACAAAGATTTAAATATACATTTGCAAGGGATTTACACCTCTAAAATAGTTCCTATCACCTCTGAAATAGTCTTTTAAAAGCTGCCTTCAAAATCACATAAAAATAATCACAATGAAACTGACATTTTCTTATAAACTATTTTCAGCTTCTTATATGTGTAGATCACACTCTCCAAGAGAAAACAATTAGGGAGATACTCCTACTTAAGTCCAGAGGCCTCATCTTACAAGGGGCGTTTGAGATGTTCAAATTCACACAGCCAGTGTGGACTAAGACCAAAGTCTGATTCCAAATCCAACCCAATTTCTGGAATGCTCTGAGGCCTCTAGGCTATATTTTTCTCTTTTCCTGTTTTTTTGTGGTTTCATTTTTTTATTAGATTTTTAAATTTACATTTCAAACATTATCCCCCTTCTTGGTTTCCCCTCCAAAAACCCCCTATCCCATCCCCTCCTCCTTCTGCTCACCAACCCACCCACTCCTGCTTCCCTGTTCTAACATTCCCTTATACTGGGGCATCGAGCCTTCTCAGGACCAAGGGCCTCTCCTCCCTTTGATGTCCAACAAGGCCTTCCTTTGTTACATATGTGACTGGAGCCATGGGTCCCTCCATGTGTACTCTTTTGCTGGTGGTTTAGTCCCTGGGAGCTCTGGGAGTACTGGTTGGTTCTTATTGTTGGTCTTCTTATGGGCTGTAAAGCCCTTCAGCTCCTTGGGTCCTTTCTCTAGCTCCTCCATTGGTGACCCTGTGTGCTCAGTCCAATGGTTGGCTGAGAGTACCCACCTCTGTATTTGTCAGGTACTGGCAGAGTCTCTCAGGAGACAGCTATATCAGTCTCCTGTCAGCAAGCCTTTATTGGCATCCACAATAGCGTCTGGGTTTGGTGACTGTATATGGGATGGATCTCCAGGTGGTGAAATCTCTGGATGACCTTTCCTTCAGTCTCTGCTCCACACTTTGTCTCTGTATATCTTCCCATGGGTATTTTGTTCCCCCTCTAAGAAGGACCAAAGTATACATACTTTGGTCTTCCTTCTTCCTGAGCTTCATGTGGTCTGTGAATTGTTGGGTATTCCAAGATTTGGGCTAATATCCACTTATCAGTGAGTGTATACCATGTGTGTTCTTTGTGATTGAGTTACCTCATTCAGGATGATATTTTCTAGTTCCATCAATTTCCCTAAGAATTTCATGAATTCATTGTTTTTTATAGTTGAATAGTATGCCATTGTGTAAATGTACCACATTTTCCGTATCCATTCCTCTGTTGAGGGACATCTGGGTTCTTTCCAGCTTCTGGATATTATAAATAAGGCTGCTATGAACATAGTAGAGCATGTGTCCTTATGATATGTTGGAGCATGTTCTGGGTATATGCCCTGGAGTGGTATAACGGGGTCCTCCGGTAGTATCATGCCCAGTTTTCTGAGGAACTGTCAAACTGATTTCCAGAGTGATTTTACAAGCTTGCAATCCCACCAGAAGTGGAAGAGTGTTCCTCTTTCTCCACATCCTCTCGAGCATTTGCTGTCCCCTGAGTTTTTGATCTTAGCCATTCTGACTGGTATGAGGTAGAATCTCAGGGTTGTTTTGATTTGCATTTTCCTGATGACTAAGGATGTTGAACATTTCTTTAGGTGTTTCTCAGCAATTCGCTATTCCTCAGTTGAGAATTCTTTGTTCAATTTTGTACCCTGTTTTTAATAGGGTTGTTTGGTTCTCTGGAGTCTAACTTCTTGATATTGGATATTAGCCCTCTAACAGATGTAGGGGTGGTAAAGATCTTTTCCCAATCTGTTGGTTGCCATTTTGTCCTATTGACAATGTCCTTTGCCTTATAAAAGCTTTTTAACTTTATGAGGTCCCATTTGTCAATTCTTGATCTTAGACCATAAGCCATTGGTGTTCTGTTCAGGAACTTTTCCCCTGTGCTCATGTGCTCATGGCTCTTCCCCACTTCCTTTTTTATTAGATACAGTTTATCTGGTTTTATGTGAAGGTCCTTGAAACACTTGGACTTGAGCTTTGTACAAGGGGATAGGTACCAATCGATTTACATTCTTGCATGCTAACTGCCAGTTGAACCAGCACCATTTGTTGAAAATGCTATCTTTTCCGCCATCTTGCTCCCGGATGCCGGACAGATCTGACAGGCAGCGGCAGGTACATAGACATATCCTGAGTCTAACATCACTTGGGTCTCAGCCCGTCAGGCTTCTGCCTGCACCCAGGGCCTGGGCAGCCCTGCGGGGCGTCTGTGTGCCAGCACTGTCAGGGGACATTTGCCCTGCAGAGTGATCAGCACTTGGAAAAGGTCCCCACAGCATCCGACATCCTCACTCCCTGACGGAGCAGACTGGCAGCACCAGGTTCACAGAGACAACCCAAGTATAACATTGCTTGGGGCAAGACACACTAGGGCTCCAATGGCACCCAAGAGGAGGGCAGCATATCAGCAATCTGTGCCAGGGGAAACCCAGTCATCCAGTGGTGCGGAAATAGCCTTACAGGCTCACAGGAGGTTCAAGCACCAGCCAGTGACATCAAGACCAACTAATGTCAGAGGTAACTAGCTGGCAAAAGGCAAACATAGGAACGTGACTAACAGAAATCAAGGTAATGTGGCAGCATCTGAACCCAATTCTCCAACAACAGCAAGTCCTGGATACCCCAACACACCAGAAAAACAAGATTTGGATTTAAAATCACTGGTCATGATGCTATTAGAGGAACTCAAGAAGGACATAAATAAATCTTTTAAAGAAAAACAGGAGAAAATGAATCAAAAGGGAGAAGCCCTTACAAGGGAAACAAACAAACACACACACACACACACACACACACACACACACACACAAACATTTAAAGAAATTCAGGAGTCTATGGGTCAGAAGATAGAAGCCAAAAAATAGGAAATGCAGAAATCACTTAAAGAAATACAGGAGAACTTGGATCAACAGGCAGAAGTTATGAAAGAGAAAACACAAAAATCTCTTAAAGAATTACAGGAAACACAAACAAACAAGTGAAGGAACTGAGCAAAAACCATCCAGGATCTAAAAACAGAAATAGAAACAACTAAGAAATCGCAAAGGGAGACAACTTTGGAGATAGAAAACCTTGGGAAGAAATCAGGGGTCATAGATGCAAATATCAAAAACAGAATACAAGAAATAGAAGAAAGAATCTCAGATGCCAAAGATACCATAGACAGCATTGACTCAACAGTCAAAGAAAATGCAAAATGCAAAAAGCTTGTAACCCAAAACATCTAGGAGATCCAGGACACAATTAGAAAACCAAACCTAAGGATTATAGGTATAGCTGAGAGTGAAGATTTACAACTTAAAGGCCAGCAAATATCTTCAACAAAATCATGGAAGAAAACTTCCCTAGCCTAAAGAGAGAAATGCCCATGAATATACAAGAAGCCTACAGAACTCCAAACAGACTGGACCAGAACAGAAATACCTCCTGTCACATAATAATCAAAACCCCAAATGTACTAAACAAAGAAAGAATATTAAAGGTAGTAAGAGAAAAAGGCCAAGTAACATATGAAGGAAGAACTATCAGAATTACACCATACTTCTCACCAGAGACCATAAAAGCTAGAAGTTCCTGGGCAGATGTCATGCAGACTCTAAGAGAACACTAATGCCAGCCAAGACTACTATACCCAGCAAAACTCTCAATCACCATAGATGGAGAAACCAAGATATTCCATGACAAAACCAAATTTACACAATATCTTTCCACAAACTCAGCCCTACAAAGTATAAGAGGTGGAAAACACCAATACAAGGAAGGAAACTACACCCTGGAAAAAGCAAGATAGTAACTTTCTTTCATCAAACCCCAAAGAAGATAACCACTCAAATATAGAAATGACATCAAAAATGACAGGAAGTAATAATCACTATTCCTTAATATCTCTTAACATCAATGGACTCAATTCCCCAATAAAAAGACATAGACTAACAGACTGGATACAGAAACAGGACCCTACATTTTGCTGCATACATGAAACAGACCTCAGTGTCAAAGACAAACATTACTTTAGAGTAAAAGGCTGGAAGACAATTTTACAAGCAAATGGTCTTGGGAAACAAGCTGAAGTAGCCATTCTAATATCAGATAAAATTGACCTTCAACCTAAAGTCATCAAAAGAGACACGGAAGGACACCTCTTGCTGGTGAAAAGAAAAATCCACCAAGAAGAACTCTCTATTCTGAACATCTATGCTCCAAAGGCAAAGGCACCCTCATTCATAAAGGAAACTTTTCTAAAGCTCAAAGTTCACATTGCACCTAACACAATAATTGTGGGTGACTTCAATACTCCACTATCCTCAATGGACCAATCAGGAAAACAGAAACTAAACAGGGACACAGTGATACTAATTGAAGCTTTGGAGCAATTGGATTTAACACACACACACACACACACACACACACACACACACAAAACATTTAATCATAAAGCAAAAGAATATACCTTTTTCTTAGCACCTCATGGTACCGTCTCCAAAATAGATCATATAATTGGTCACAATACAGACCTCAAGAAATCGAACTAATCCCATGCTTCCTATCAGATCACTATGGAGTAAGAGTCATCTTCAATAGCAACAAAAACAACAGAAATCGCACATACACATGGAAACTGAACAATACTCTATGATACCTTGGTCAAGGAAGAAATAAAGAAAGAAAACAAAGAATTTCTAGAATTTAATGAAAATGAAGGCACAACGTACCCAAATTTATGGGACACAATCAAAGCAGTGCTAAGAGGAAAACTCACAGCTCTGACTGCCTCCAAAAAGAAACTGGAGAGAGCATACACTAGCAACTTAACAGCACACCTGAAATCCCTGGAACAAAAAGAAGCTATTTCACCCAGGAGGAGTAGAAGACAGGAAATCAGCAAACTCAGGGCTGAAATCAATCAAGTTGAAACAAAAAGAACCATACAAAGAATCAACAAAACCAGGAGCTGGTTCTTTGAGAAAAATCAACAAGATAGATAAACCCTTAGCCAGACTAACCAAAGGGCACAGAGACAGTATCCAAATTAACAAAATTAGAAATAAAAAGGGAGATATAACAACAAAAACTGAGGAAATTTAAAAAACCATCAGATCCTACTACAAAAGCCTATACTTAACACAACTGGAGAATCTGGAGGAAATGGACAATTTCCTAGACAGATACCAAATACCAAAATTAAATCAGGATCAACTAGATCATCTAAACAGTCCCATAACCCCTAAAGAAATAGAAGGGGTCATAGAAAGTCTTCCAACCAAAAAAAGCACAGGGCCAGATGGTTTTAGTGCAGAATTCTATCAGACCTTCAAAGAAGATCTAACACCAATACTCTTCAAACTATTCCACAAAATAGAAACAGAAGGAACACTACCCAACTCGTTCTACGAAGCCACAATTATGCTGATACCAAAACCACACAAAGATCCAATAATGAAAGAGAACTTCAGGCCAATTTCCCTTATAAACATCAATGTAAAAATACTCAATAAAATTCTTGCCAATTGAACCCAAGAACACATCAAAACAATCGTTCACCATGATCAAGTAGGATTCATCCCAGGGATGCAGGGATGGTTCAATATAAGGAAATCCATTAATGCAATCACTACATAAACAAAATCAACGAAAAAAAACCCACATGGTCATTTCATTAGATGATGAAAAAGCATTTGACAAAATTCAGCATGCTTTCATGCTAAAAGTCTCAGAAAGAACAGGAATTCAAGGCCCATACCTAAACATAGTAAAAGCAATATACAGCAAACCAGTAGCCAACATCATACTAAATGGAGAGAAACTTGAAACAATCCCACTTAAATCAGGGACTAGACAAGGCTGCCCCCTTTGTCCATATCTTTTCAATATAGTATTTGAGGTTCTAGCGAGAGCAATTAGATAACATAAGGACGTCATTTGGATACAAATTGGAAAGGAAGAAGTCAAACTATCACTATCTGCAGATGATATGATAGTATACTTAAGCATACTGGATGGTTTTAGCTCCTTTGTGAAAAATCAAGTGGCCATAGGTATATGGGTTAATTTCTGGGTCTTCAAATTCAATTCCATTGATCTACCTGTCTGTCTCTGTACCAATTCCATGCAGTTTTTATCACTATTGCTCTGTAATATAGCTTGAGGTCCCAATTCTGATTTCCCCAGAAGTTCTTTTATTGTTGAGAATAGTTTTTGCTATCCTGGGTTTTTTGTTATTCCAGATGAAATTTTTTTCTTTTTGAAAGGGCCACATGCTGTGTGATTGTTCTTTTATTCTATTTTTTATTTTAAATTTTTTATTTACATTTCAAATATTATCCCCTTCCCTGCTCCCCCCAAGCTCCCATCCCATCCCCCCTCTCCCTGCTTCTATGAGGGTGTTCCACCACCGACCCACCCACTCCTGCCTCCCCACTTTTTTTTATTCGATATATTCTTTATTTACATTTCAAATGATTTCCCCTTTCCTTATCCTCCCTCCCTGAAAGTTCCATAGCTCTCTTCCCTCCTCCTGCTCCCCAATCCACCCCTTAACTGCTTTCTTGTCCTGGTATTCCCCTACATTGCTGCATTGAGTCTTTCCAGGACCAGGGGCCTCTCCTTTCTTCTTCTTGAGCTTTATTTGATATGTGAATTGTGTCTTGGGTATTCCAAGATTCTAGGCTAATATCCTGTTATCAGTGAGTGCATACCATGAGTATTCTTTTGTGATTGGGTTACCTCACTTAGGATGATATTCTCCAGTTCCATCCATTCTAAGAATTTCATGAATTCATTGTTTTTAATGGCTGAATAGTACTCCATTGTGTATATATACCACATTTTCTGTATCCATTCCTCCGTTGAGGGATATATGGGTTCTTTCCAGCTTCTGGTTATTATAAATAGGGCTGCTATGAACATAGTGAAACATGTATCCTTATTACATGCTGGGGAATGCTCTGGGTATATACCCAGGAGTGGCATAGCGGGGTCCTCCGGTAATATCGTGCCCAGTTTTCTGAGGAACCACCAGACTGATTTCCAGAGTGGTTGTACCAGATTGCAATCCCACCAGCAGTGGAGGTGTGTTCCTCTTTCTCCACATCCTCTCCAGCATCTGCTGTCTCCTGAGTTTTTGATCTTAGCCATTCTGACTGGTGTGAGGTCTGAGGCTTGCTCCCTGTCTTCATGCCCTTTCCTTGAAAATGAGGGCTTTCGACATCCACTTGATATCTATATCCTGTCTACACTCTGTTCTATGTCTATATTGTCACTGTGGAAGACAATGAGTCCCAAAAGATCATAACCTTGGTTCATCAGATACTTCTGCTCCTTCCTTCTGCCTCTGTCTCAGAAACAGGTTCAAAGACACAAATGAACACTTTTACCAGAGTTGCACAGTGTGCAGCAGTTGTGATGTTAAAGAGGGGTTGTTGACATGCATACAGAAGAGCACTGTTAGGCTCTAGTACTAGCCAGAGCTTCCAATATAAGTTACAGGTCACCCAGGATGCAAGTACTGACAAGGAGAAAAATTCCAGGTTTTCCCAAGTTGTATGTCTCAATCCTGGTTGTGAGGCTTGAAGTCTGCAATATGACCTTGGAGGGGAAGTGCTTGCTTTCACATAATCTCTAGTCATCAAAGGGTAGCAGTGGAGGGAGGACAGGGTCCTGCATGAGAGAAAATTTTTGGCTAGTACAAGGTAGACACTTTGGTCTCTGGGTGTCGTGCCCTTGGGAGCTGATCTGCTGCTATGGGGAAAACTCCCTTTCAGTGTGAGTCCTTTTTTTCCTCCAGGAGACTCTGGACCTGGTAGACCTGCTTCTCTTCATCATCTACCTGCACATATGACATATCTGATACTGCGAAGCCATCTCTGGAAATCACAACTCTGACTTTCAATAGGTCCATCTTTGTTCATGATCCTTAAGGTTTGATGTCTGATTCCAGACTAAAGCACAGTCTTAAAAACTTGTTTCTGGTCTGGATTTTATTTCCCAGGAAAAAGGAGAATTGGTTATCTAAATGAGTGCACACGTCAATAAGAGTACAGAAGCCCCACCTATCTTGTCTACAAAAAAACCCCACTGATTCTGTCAGAACAGAAATAAGGTGTTAACAGCAATGCCAAAAGGCCCAGGAAAATATCGAGAGAAAAATTTTCTATTATTAAATCAAGTTGACCTGTAAACTGATGGAAAATTTTGGGCATCTTCATTTGGCCTGCCACTTAATGTTTTCCTAAGCTGATTGATTATACTGGGTCCTGGGCCGGACAAATAAACTATTGATTTCTTTCCTCCTCCTCTTCCTGCTCCTCTCTTTATTCTGCCATCACGGCCTCCTCCCCCAACCCCCGAGTGTGTGGCTCTCTCTCCCTTCAGGTCTTCTTTCTTCTGTCCTTCACTCTTTCTCCCTCTCTGCTTCTACCATATCTGCATATAACAATCCAGTGATGGTAGAAAGACAGCACAGCTGAACAGATGTGGAGGGCTCTGTGTTACACCTCTCTCTGACACCTTATACATCCCTCAAGGCAGTTTACACAACCTTTTTTGGTTTTGTTTTTGTTTTTTTCGAGACAGGGTTTCTCTGTGTAGCCCTGGCTGTCCTGGAACTCACTCTGTAGACCAGGCTGGCCATGAACTCAGAAATCTGCCTGCCCCTGCCTCCCAAGTGCTGGGATCAAAGGCGTGCGCCACCATTGCCCAGCTTACACAGCCTTTATACACAGGGTTTGAAATGAGTGAGACTCTAGCCAGTCCATTTTTAGGATAAAAGTTACACTCATATTTAATGTAGTTATAGTCTTGAATAAACACAGGAAAACATAAACTAACATTTTTCAATAGATACACATTTGTTAAGCAGTTTATATATTTTCTTATTATTTTAATTTATTATTTGATAATTTTCTATATGTATATAGTGTGTTTTGATCAAATCCATCCCCACCCCCTCCTCAAGTTCTCCCATATTCTACCAACCACTTTCCCCTTCTTTTTAAATCCACTGAGTCTTTTTAAATCCACCGCAGTGTTGCCAGTTTGTGCACGTGTTTAGGGTCTGTACTGGCTAGTTTGGTGTGTCAACTTGACACAGGCTGGAGTTATCATAGGAAAAGGAGCTTCACTTGGGGAAGTGCCTCTATGAGATCCAGCTGTGGGGCATTTTCTCAATTAGTGATCAAGTGAAGGAGGGCCCCTTGTGGGTGGTGCCATCTCTGGGCTGGTATTCTTGGGTTCTATAAGAGAGCAGGCTGAGCAAGCCAGGGGAAGCAAGCCAGTAAGGAACATCCCTCCATGGCCTCTGCATCAGCTCCTGCTTCTGACCTGCTTGAGTTCCAGTCCTGACTTCCTTTGGTGATGAACAGCAGTGTGGAAGTGTAAGCTCAATAAACCCTTTCCTCCCCAACTTGCTTCTTGGTCATGATGTTTGTGCAGGAATAGAAACCCTGACTAAGACAAATTGGTACCAGCATAGTGGGGTATTCCTGTGACAATCTGACCATGTTTTGGGGAGGACTGTGGAAGGACTTTGGAACTTTGGATTATATGGTCCATTCACTGTTGAGACCTCTGTGAGATGTGTAGGAGCTTGGAAGATTAGAATAGTGGAGAAGATGGAGGCCTGGCTTGTGAAGTTTCAGAGGGAAGATTAAAGACTCTTATCAGGGCCATGAAGATTCTGTGGTTTTGGTTAGCTGGGGCTGAAGAATCAGCTGTGAGTAACAAGATACCAAAACCATTAAAGTCAACCTTTGTGTTACTGGGACTATTGATGCTGGTTAGCTGGAGCTAAGAAATTAGCGGTGAGTAAGAAGAGACCAGCATCACTGAGATGAAATCTTCTGGGAAGTGTTTTCTGAGAGCACAGAGAGTGTGTTCCAGATAGCCAAGGTTGTGCCTCGTGCTGTAGCAGGACTTGGTACTGTGTAAGAGTCACCCAGGTGGTACTGCTTTTGAAGGCATGAAGGCATCACGAAGAACAGCTGAGGCTTGGTACGCTGAGAGGCCATGGAAGGCCATTGGTGAAAGTGTACCCTCAGTTGTAATTGATGGCCCAGGACTGAAGGGATCATGCAAAAGATTTGAGGCTTGGAGATGCCAGTACTATGCGATGACCACCAAGGACAGCAGCAGCAGTGGAGTACAGGCAGCTGGAGCCTAGAAGACAAGGTGTGTGCTACAAAGGGCAGAGCTGGAGAAGTGACCCAAGCCCTTGGAGGAGCCCAGAAGATCGTGAGTTGGATCCCAGACTTTGGAGTTTGAGTTTGCCTTTGATTGTGACTGTGCCCTGATATTTTTTCCCTCTTGAAAGAAGGTATTTTAGTGGAGCCCACAGTTCAGAGACTTGAATTTTTAAAAGACTTTGAATTTTAAGATATTGGACATTTTAAAGGGATTGAACTTTTAATATGTAAAGACTGTGGGGCTTTTTACATTATTGAGATCTTGGGGATGAATAAGAAAATAAGGGTTGAGGCTTAATAGTGGTATGTTGGTGTGTCAAGTTGACAAGGGGTCAATTGTACTGGCTAGTTTGGTGTGTCAACTTGACACAGGCTGGAGTTATCATAGGAAAAGGAGCTTCACTTGGGGAAGTGCCTCTATGAGATCCAGCTGTGGGGCATTTTCTCAATTAGTGATCAAGTGAAGGAGGGCCCCTTGTGGGTGGTGCCATCTCTGGGCTGGTATTCTTGGGTTCTATAAGAGAGCAGGCTGAGCAAGCCAGGGGAAGCAAGCCAGTAAGGAACATCCCTCCATGGCCTCTGCATCAGCTCCTGCTTCTGACCTGCTTGAGTTCCAGTCCTGACTTCCTTTGGTGATGAACAGCAGTGTGGAAGTGTAAGCTCAATAAACCCTTTCCTCCCCAACTTGCTTCTTGGTCATGATGTTTGTGCAGGAATAGAAACCCTGACTAAGACAGGGTCATCCCATGGAGTACAGGCAGCCTATTGGGCTTTCATTCCCAAAGAAAACTGGCTTCCTCCTAAGCAGCCACCAACTAAGGGTGACGGTGGCATTATCTCTTTTTTTTGACAAATGAAGAAACTGCTCAGGACTACCCACATAATTCATTACAGAGCAGGATTAAGCCCTATTCTACTCTAGAGCCCTATTACAGCCATGCAGGAGCAGATCTTAGTCTTTGTTGTATTGCTACTTATCCTGAGTCCATGCAGATGCTGGGAGTAGGCCACAGTACATTACCACCTGTCTGTGAGCAGGCTGAGAACCTTTCTCAAGAGAGATAGCCAAGCATTTGTTACCTGTAACTGGCCCTCAAGATAAAGCCAGTTTGCTCCAGTTGGAGGAGAAGGCTGAAAAATTGGAGATTGTAAGGCAGTGTCTGAAACAAGAAAGAAGCTGGGAGGACACAGGTTGTGAGGGAAAATGTTGGAATAAGTCTGGAAGGTTCTGGCTGGAAGAGAAGGGGGCTGGCTAGAGGAATATTATGATAGGCATGGCTTGGCAATTTACAGTGCTGCTGAGGAGGTTATACAGACTTGGAGTCAAGCACAAAAGGCTTTCACTGACTCGATATGATCTGTCCTGGCTGAGGAAGGAAGAAATACACATCAGGATATGATTATGAGTTTCATAGAGGAAGGAAAATTTCCAGGAGCTGAAGCTATGGTAAGAGGCAGGGTGAGTGAGAGCAATTAACTGTGGGCCCTGAGTGAAGAGGCTTATATTTTATATTCTTGACTGTTTATAACATTCTTAGTTGAAATGAAAATTCAGGAAAATGGCACCACACGGTAGAAATCTATTGGGTTTGGGAGTAAAATAGATATCTGTTTTGAATCCTGGTACTATCATTACCTATATGAATTTGGATAGGTTCACTTCCTTAGATTGTTTCATATGGGGAGAACAGCACCTATCCCACAAGAGTGTCATGAGGATTATCGGGAACTGAAACAAGGGTCCTGGATAGTGTAGTGCAGTCACACAATGACTTACGGCTTGTTATCTTAACATTAATATACACCTATTTCTTCATCAGTAAAATACTGCTCTGCCTGTACATGGTAGTGATTCTCACATTTTGAACTATCAAGAATTCTTTGAGTTTTTAATCTTAGTCATTCTGATTGGTGTGAGGTGGAATCTCACGGTTGTTTTGATTGGTGCTGGAGAGGATGTGGAGAAAGAGGAACACTCCTCCACTGTTGGTGAGATTGCAAGATGGTACAACCGCTCTGGAAATCAGTCTGGCAGTTCCTTAGAAAATTGGGCATGACGCTTCCAAAGGACCCTGTCATATCACTCCTGGGCATATACCCAGAGGATTCCCCTGCATGCAATAAAGACACATGCTCCACTATGTTCAAAGCAGCCTTATTTATAATAGCCAGAAGCTGGAAGGAGCCCAGATGTCCCTCAAAGGAGGAATGGATACAGAAAATGTGGTATATTTATACAATGGAATACTACTCAGCAATTAAAAATAATGAATTTATGCAATTTGTAGGCAAATGGTTGGATCTGGAAAATATCATCCTAAGTGAGTGAACCCAATCACAAAAGAATACACATAAAATGCAATCACTGATAAGTGGTTATTAATGAGCCCAGAAGCTCTGAATACTCAAGGCAAAATTAGCAAATCAAAAGATTCCCAAGAAGAAAGAATGAGAGGACACTGGTCCAGAAAAGACTGGTTCCAGTCTTGCAGGAGAGTACCAGAACAAAGAAAGGGTTGGGGGGTGATTGGGGAATGCGCGGGGCGGGGGGTTGGTGGTGGTGGTGGGGGAGGACTTATGGGACACATGGTGAGGGGGAAACTGGGAAAGGGGAAAGCCTTTGGAATGTAAACAAAGAATACAGAAAATAAAATAAAAAAAAAAGAATTCTTTGGGGCTAGAGAGACGGTTTAGCAGTCAGGAGCACTGACTGCTCTTCCAGATGTCCTGAGTTCAAATCCCAGCAACCACAAGATTGCTCACAACCATCTGTAATGGGACTGATGCCCTCTTCTGGTATTCTGAAGACAGTGACAGTGTACTCA
Source organism: Apodemus agrarius (assembly GCA_964023405.1). Lineage (NCBI taxonomy): Eukaryota > Metazoa > Chordata > Mammalia > Rodentia > Muridae > Apodemus > Apodemus agrarius. The sequence goes on from OZ030005.1 coordinate 181,847,773, forward strand.
CATACATAAAATAAATAATTATTTCTTTTAATAATATTTTTTTTTGGAGTTTTTGAGAGGACAATATTTGGGCCCCATCTCCACACACACTGGCATGTCTGAGCTGGAGCTTAAGAATAAGGCTGCAAGAAAGCGAAGCTGTGGGATAGAAATGGAAACTGAGCATTTTCTGAACACATAAAGAAAACCAGTGATATGGTGGAACTCATCAGGGAATACTGAAAACCTATAGTCTGATAAGTTGGGAACTGGAATGAAGAGCTCTAAGAATTAATCATCTTCAAGTCTCAAATCCATAAATCCTCAAGTCCATATTTGTGCAACATATTGAACAGACATGTCCTCAGGAGTACAAATGATCAACGAATAGATGAAAAGTCACTGTTTTAAGTCATAGGGGAAAGGCAAACCAAGAGTATACTGAGATTTCCATGTCAACCCTGCTGGAATAGCAGGTCTTAAGAAAACAAGCAAAAATGCTAATACAGGAGAACTGCCAGGAAGGAGACCAAGGCCAGCCTAAGCTATGCAGTGAGTGTCAGGACAGCTTGAAATACAGTGTGAGACACTGTCTCATGGAAAGGGGTCGGGGGAGGGAAAGCCAGGGGCACTCATCCTGGCAAGAACAGAAGGAGAAGAAAAGGAACCAAATGCTACATTTGGGATATATATTAGCATAACCAACAAAGAAACCATTATGAAAGTTTTCAAGGAATTTAAACACACACACACACACACACACACACACACACACACACACACAAAACCAACCAACCAAAACCAACCATCATATGAAATGCCACTCCTGGTATATACATAAGGGAATCTAAGTGAGTACACCTATGTTTATATCAGTAATCTAAGATGCTATCACAACAATGTTTGCTGTGGCTTTTTACAGTAACCAACTCACGGAATCAGCTTAGATACATAAAAACAGATGAGTGGGTAGAGAAAATGTGGTATAGAAACACAGTGAAATTAACTATCAGCCCTCTTTAATAGAAGACTAAAATGTATCTCTTCTACAGGAAAATGGATGGAATTGAACATTATCAAGGTAACTGAAATAAGTCAGAATCCAAATCATCAACATTACATGTTTTTTCTCAGAGAAAGGCCTGAATACAGACGTGAGACTATCTGGGAAAGAGTAGGGTGCAATGAACACAGACGTGAGACTATCTGGGAAAGGGAAGGGTGCAATGAACACAGACGTGAGACTATCTGGGAAAGGGTTAGGGTGCAATGAAGGTTGAAGGAAGTGGCAGAATTGCAGCCTGCCCTGTCTCTGCTTCCTAGTGTGGAGATGTGCTGACTTCACTGCCAGCGGCACAGAAATACATCTTTCCTAACAGCAGTGACTCCTATGCCTGAGCTCAGCTGAGCAGCCAGGCTCCTTCTCTAGCTAGGAAAGAAGTGCTTTCTTAAAACACACAATAGCAGGGAGAGTCAGAGTTACGGATCTTTTTTTTTTTTTTTTTTTGAAGAAGAGAGAGTTTATTTGGGTTTATGGTCCTAGAGTAAGAGCCTGCCACAAGAGGGAGGTGTCGCAAGAAGCCAGATAGAGCACAAAATTGAGAGCTCATGTATTGAATCATGAGCAAGAAGGAGAGAGACAGAGAGACAGACAGACAGACAGGCAGGCAGGTAGACATACAGACAGACAGTCCCAGGAATGTTGCAAGGCTTTTAAAACTCAAGAGTCTATTCCCAGTGACATATGTCCTCCAGCACAACCACACCTCCAAGACCTCCCCAAACAGCATCGCCATCTGGAGACCAAGTCTTCAAGTTCATGAGCTCATGGAGGGTATTCTTATTCAAACCACCACAGAAACTGAGGAAACTGGATCTCTTAAATTCACTCCACGCCCCAGAATTTAACAAAAGTGTGAGCTGATCCACAGACTGTAGTGGCAGGTGTGTCCAGATGTGCCTGCTTACCACTGTGGTCCCCTTCCATCTCTCACTGAACGTTATGCATCCTGCACTGAGAGCTGCAACTTAGATATCACGGAAAAAGTACTGTTGGACCAACAAAACCCCATGCCTGGAGTCAGAGGAATTTTGTTCCCAAACAGATGGTTTTGTATGTGAACTTGCCAAGGTCATCCATGACAACTTTGGCATTGTAAAGGGCTCATGACCACCATCCATGCCATCACTGCCACTCAGAAGACTGTGGATGGCCCCTCTGGGAAGCTGTGGAGAGATGGCTGTGGGGCTGCCCAGAACATCATCCCCACATCCACTGGTGCTGCCAAGGCTGTGGGCAAGGTCATCCCAGAGCTGAATGGGAAGCTCACTGGCATGGCCTTCTGAGTTCTCACCCACAATGCATCCATTGTGGATCTGACGTGCTGCCTGGAGAAACCTGCCAAATATGGTGACATCAAGAAGGTGGTGAAGCTGGCATCCGAGGGCCCACTGAAGGGCATCCTGGGCTACACTGAGGACCAAGTTGTCTCCTGCAACTTCAACAGCAACTCCTACTCTTCCACCTTTGACGCTGGGGCTGGCATTGCTCTTAATGACAACTTTGTAAAGCTCATTGCCTGGTATGACAATGAATACGGCTACAGCAACAGGGTGGTGGACCTCATGGCCTACATGGCCTCCAAGGAGTCAGAAGCCCTGGACCACCCACCCCAGCAAGAGCAAGAGAGAGGCCCTCCATGCTGAGGAGTCCCTGTCCCATCTCGGCCCCCCGCACTGAGCAGCTCCCTCCGTTTCCATCCCAGACCCCCATAATAGCAGGAGGGGCCTAGGGAGCCCTCCCCACTCTCTTTAATATCATTATTAAATTTTGCTTCACTCCCCCCCAAAAAAGTTAAAGAAAATGGTTTGATGTATTTTGTTTTATGCCAAGAACCTGAGACTAGATAGATCATGAGCCTATGGGAAAACCTAATATTATTATTCTGCTAAAGGAACATAGCAAGAAAATGACTCCTAATGACACACTGCTGTACCCATAGTCAGTGTCTTTCTCTACCTACGTCAGAAAAGCTTCTTCTTGCAGTAGGATGGGAAATGATACAGAGACCGGCATCTGGACAATGGACATAAAGCAGGAGACTTTGGAGCACTCAGGACTAAATGATATATCTTTGCCTCCCTCCCTCAGGACTCAGGGATCTTTGTGAAGAAGCAGCAGAAAGATCATAGGAGCCAGAGGCAGTGATGACTCCACGGAAACAGACCCCACAGGATTGATGCCGACAGAGCCTGGGGCAGCATCTGTGAGGCCTTCACACATCCGAGCCAGATGCAATCCCAGGATCCTGAGGGGGAAATGGACACGTATAGAGACATTTTAATCTGGCAACATTGTTGCTCTGACAAGGGATCACATCAAAGACCCAGGTCTGTGTGATCTAGCTGGAATGCAGACAGGTCACAGGCCTTTAATCCCTCTGGTTTGAATTCTTTAATCCCAAAGAATATGGTGTAAAGGGGCAGACAAACAGATGAATCAGAGAGGCTTTCGACAGAATGAAACAGAGATAGGATACACCCAACTATGAGGAGAAAAGCTATTTAAGAGCAGCACAGGGAAAGAGAAAGTTCAGTTGGCAGTAAGTTAGGAATTGAGTCAGTTGGAGTCAGTGTAATGAGTGCAGTGGAGTTGAGTTCATTCATTCGTGGGTTTGGTACAGGCCAGCAGAGACAGTTAAAGCCAGAGAATAAGAAGGAGTCAGAAGCCAGAATTGTTCCTGTCTAAAAGAATTGCAGAGACAAAAATGGAGAAGAGACTGAGGGAAAGGCAGGCCAGTGGCCTGCCCAACTTGGAGTCCATCTCTAGGGGAGGCTCCAAGGCCTGACACTATCACTGATGCTATGGTGTGCTTACAGATTGGAGCCTAGCATGGCTGTCCTCTGAGAGGCCCAACAAGCAGCTGACTGAGATAGATGCAGATACTTACATCCAACCAATGGACTGAAGCCACAGACCCCTGTGGTTGAATTAGGGAAAGGCTGGAACAAGCTGAGGCAAAGGGAGACCCCATAGGAAGACCAGCAGTCTCAACTAACCTGGACCCCTGAGATCTCTCAGACACTGAGCCACCAACCAGGCAGCATACACGAGCTAGTCCAAGACACCCGGCACATATACAGCAGAGGACTGCCTGGTCTGGCCTTAGTGGGAGAAGAAGTGCCTAACCTTCAAGAGACTTGAGGGCCCAGGGAGCGGGGAGACCTGGCGGTGGAGTGAAGGGGCATCTTCTTGGAGACGAGGGATGAGGAACTGTGGGAGGGTGGACCTGGAGGCAGGGAAATGGTTGGACTATAAAATAAATAAATAAATAAATAAATAAATAAATAAATAAAAGTAATCATAATAACAAAGGAGTCAGAAGATTAGAACAGATTGTCAGAGTTAGTTTGAGGCCAAGCAAAGGAAGTCAGTGGGAAGCTAAGAAGCCAGTTTGAATCAGTCAGCTTGGAGAGGAGTTTGAGCCAGAAGAGCTGAGTTGAACCAGCCAGCCAGAGTCCAGAAAGAACTAAAAAGGGTGAGCTTATTCAGTAGTTAACTTTCTAGTCAACAATTATATCAGGTGAATAAAAATTACTTTTAGAGTCATCTCTAGTGAAGAAGATGGGGGTCCCATCTCTAGTGAAGAAGTTATTTTCAATTGAAACCTGCTAGCAAAGAAAAAATACCCTTCATTTTCTTCAATGGAATGTCATCGGTATATTAGCCATATTAATCGGCTGACATAAAATAAACTTCATGTTTTGTTGTTGTTTTTATGGACTATTTATTTGTTTTGGCAATTTGTTTTCTTGGTTTTTCTCTCATGTTTTCTGAGTTTTTGCTTTTGAAAGAAGCAGGGAGAGGTAAAGGGGAGGAGTAGTGAGAAAGAAAGAGAGAGAGAGAGAGAGAGGGAGGGAGGAAGGAAGGAAGGAAGAGATGGGGAGGGTCTGGGAAAAACTGGTGAAAGGGAAATATAATAAAAATGTATTATTTAAAAAAGAATTTTAATTAAAAAAAGTGCCTAGAGTTCCAAAAAGTCACAATAAAAGCATAGTTAAAGTAATGGCAATTTCTATCGCTGTTCACACATCCACACAAGCACACAATTCCCATCACCATCCACACATCCACACAAGCACACAATTCCCATCACTGTCCACACATACACACAAGCACACGTAATCAAGACTTCTGGTTTTTTGACTACTGAACATAAAGTACTCGGAGAAGACGGTATTTGCCTCCTCGTTCTGGTCTGGTTACATCCCCTCTGCTCTAATTTGAATGTCCCCATAGCTCTCTGAAACCTTGGGAGCAGAGAGGTAGGCCTGGCTTCTTCTATGGGTTAAAATTATATTATTCTGCTGGAAACTGTAGGATATGGTGGCAGCTTACATTCTTCATTCACAAGCTTACACAACAAATGTGAGTAACTAAGCAGTAGGCATTTTGCCAAAATAAATACAATAGCGTTTCTTTACAGTTTCATAGTTTATAATCTATAACCAGTAAGTAAGCAAGCAGTAAATATAGTTATAAGTATTATAAATGAACAAGTAGCTTACATAAGAAAGGACTCTAAAGGATGAGACTAGAGCAGCCATGCAGCAGATGGAGAGGGCTTTGGCAGTGGTGAGGCTGGGGTGAAGGAGAAGGGAGCTTGGTCAATGTTGAATACACAGGCTTAGGTGGTAGCCAGATCATTAACTGTGGAGTCCTGCGCATATACATAAAAAAGGAAGCTCACCCGTTATTCTAAGAACAAGAAAAAGTGTTACCGGCTGATATTGAATAAATGACATCTTTATCTTTAAATAGTCTTTGTTTTTCTAGAAACTGAGTAGTGAATAGAAGGAAGGGGAAAGATGAGTATTAAGGCTCCTGAAGCAGGCAGAAATTCTCTGAACTTTAAAAGAATTAAATTTCTCATTTTCACTGTGTTTGTCTTACTACAATCCACCATCCTAACCTGTATCCATGTTCATTCCTGGACTTTCTAGTGTGTGTAACTGTGAGGAGAGAAATGTCTCATTATTAACCACCAGTTATAGACTTCTTGTTATAGTAGGACAAAATGTTAGCATTGTCTAACCCTTATTTGCAGCAATCCAATATTCTGAGAATATGTCTGACATTCTAGGAGACTGGAACTTTTTACTGAACCTCACAGCCAGAGTTAACTACTCACCTTGAAGTCACCTAAGGCTTCCCTACTATGTAATAAAACTGCTTAACCTGTCTTTAGGAGAACAATATGACAATTCAACTTTACTTCCCTTGGATTTTCCATGCAATTAACTTTTATGGCCTAGGATAATGCATGGCTGCCATCTTAAGTCACTACTCTTCCATGCTCCTGACCCAGGATAATACACGTATATCATTTTCTGAAAGCACCAAATACAGAAGTTGAAAGCAGTTTCCTAAAATCATAAAGTTTGAAAGCAATCTGATAAGTAATGATATTTTTTATCTTGGTCAGTTGGAATCAGTGACTTAATCCTTTGTAAAACTTTGTTAAAGATTTCTGTAAAGTATCCCATTCCCCACGTGATGCTTATCAGCCAAACAGATCAAAATCCTTTGTTAGAGCAGTTATACAGCATACACACACACACACACACACACACACACACACACACACCACACACAGAGGTACAGGGACAAGCAGATTCTTAAGACAGCCTTCAGGTAGGCACAGGTTTAGGCTCATACAAAACAGTCAGAGGACAGAAGACACAGAGAGGATGACATGGAGGATTCACAGCTGAGCTCCATAGCTAAACATCTCCAAGGGGAAGTGTTTTTACTACTTTCCTTTTAATGACACACTGATGCATTATTGGTGGCTTGGAATTGGTCACTAACAGATATAATCCACACACTTATAGTATTAGGCCTTCGGTGTATAGAGTATGGGGGCTATTTTTGCTCATTTTTACTTTTCTGTGATATCTAATGTTTTATAAGTATGGAATACATTTTCCTCATATTAAAGAAGTCATCAGTGCCCAGCTTTATCATTTATACCTTAATTTCAGAAAAAATATATTTTAAATGTTTTTATTTTCTCTCATATATTTTTCACAAAAATGTTTTTAATTTATAAATGTAATATCTTACCATATAGCTTGGTGTACATATCTTGTCATATACATATAAGGATATTAAATTATAGGTATTTTAAGTATTGCTCGTGAGTTATAATTTCTCTTAGGTTAATTATTTATATTTGTTCATTTTAGTTTTTCTTCTATGCTATTGATTTCCTATGTCTGTGGTTTTTGAGTATTTATTTATATTTAAAATAGTACTGGGATATTTTTCTGGGTTATGGGTATAGATTTAACCATTAAAAAACCAATGTTTATAATAAATACTTGTTTGACTGGAATTTCTATTGTGTGTACATAGTATATCAATGTGAAACAAAGCAATTATAGTGAACTTCTGAAATGAGAAAAATATGTTGCCTGGTAAAAGAAAAGCAGTGAATTGGTATAAATTGTCATCACAGAGATGGTACATAGACATTTATAGAAGAAAACCAGGTGGAGACTGGAAAAAATTCTTGACTTGTTTAGAAAAAAACAACAATGTCTAGAATCAGGTCCTGATTAGGGACATGAAAACCATAAAGAAAACGTTTCATTTATTACTTCCTGTTTTCTGACAAACCTGCAACTCCTGACATCACAAACACAAGGATCCAATATTTACCCTCTTTCATTTTATTTTTATTTATTTTTTATTTTCTATATTCTTTGTTTACATTCCAAATGATTTCCCCTTTCCTGATTACCCCCTCCCCATAAGTTCCATAAGCCCTCTTCCCTCCACCAGTTCCCCAATCAATCCCCTCCTACTTCTCTGTCCTGGTAATCCCCTACATTGCTGCATCAAGCCTTTCCAGAACCAGGGCCCTCTCCTTCCTTCTTCTTGGGAATCATTTGATATGTGAATTGTTTCTTGGGTATTCAGAGCTTCTGGTCTAATATCCACTTATCAGTGACTGCATTCCATGTGTGTTCTTTTGTGAATGGGTTACCTCACTTAGGATGATATTTTCCAGTTCCAACCATTTGCCTAAGAATTTCATGAATTCATTGTTTTTAATTGCTGAGTAGTATTCCATTGTGTAAATATGCCACATTTTCTATATCCATTCCTCCTTTGAAGAGTATTGGCATTATAATTCTTTAAGGTCTGGTGGTAGAATTATTATTGAATTCATCTGGTCATGAACTTACTTTGGTTGGAAGACTTCTATTTCAGTAGGGATTATGAATCTGTTTAAATTGCTTATTGTTAACTTTGGCAGGTAATACATATCAAGAAATCTATTTTTTTAATGCTTTCCATATTTTAAAATAAGCCCTTTTGATTCTCTGAATTTTCTTGGTATCTGTTGATCTTAGTTAGGATTTCATTGCTGTGAAGAGACACCAAGGCCAAGGAAACTGTTAAAAAGAACAACATTTAATTGGGGCTGACTTACAGCTTCGGAGGTTCAGTCCTTTATCATCATGGTGTAAAGCATGGTAGTTTGCAGGCAGACACAGAGAAGGAGCTCAGAGTCCTACATCTTGATCCAACCACAGCCAGAAGGAGACTGCCTCTTCTGCACTGGGTGAAGCTTGAACATAGGATCTCAAAGCCCACCCCAACAGTGACACACTTCCTCCAACAAGACCACACCTATTCCAACAAGGAAACATCTCCTAAAGGTGTCATTTTCCATGGGCCAAGCATATCCAAACTACTACACTGTTGTGATTTCTTTCTTTTCATCTTTAATTTTACTAATTTGGGTCCTTTTTCTGTGTCTTTTGGTAAATTTGACCAAAGGTTTTCAATATTGTTGATTTTCTCAAAGAACCAACTCTTAATTTTATTGAGTGTTGTACTGTTTGTTTGTACCTAGCTCACTGATTTCAGTCCTCTGATTATTTCTTTTTATCTATTCTTTTGGGGTATTAGTTATTTTGTCACACACATACACGCATGCACACACACACACACACACACACACACACACAAATAAAAATACCCTTGAATGCAGACAAATGGTCATTGCATTATTAATGAAATTTGGGCTAAGGGAACTAAAGGCGGGCTAGGCTATTGCACATTGGTAAAGTACTTCCTGTGCAAGCATGAGGGTCTGGGTTTGGATTTCAACATGTACATAGAATCTGGGTACCATGACATATATCTGAATCACTAGTGCTGTGTACAAGGAGCAGAGACAGGCAGATTCCAGGGTTTCCCAGGCCAGTCAGTCCAGCAGAAATGGTAGCCACCTACTGAGACCCTGTTTTGACATAACAAAACAAAACCCAAAACAAACAAGCAAGCAACCAACCAAACCCAACCAAGGAGGAGAGCACAAAAAGAAGAGACCAGATGTTGGCCTCTGGTCTACACATGCTCATTCACAGATGAGCACAGCCACCCTCCCCAGCACACATACCCCCACGTACATGAACATAAATAGAGAAAGAAAGAAATAAGAGAAATAAGAAACAAAACAATGAAAGTTGGAGAATATTCAGCTGTTCTTGAAGTTAACAAAATTCAAATATAAACAAGCATGCAACATGATCCTACATTAATTTAAACAAATTCAATTAATAACACTGCCAATGCCCACTGTTGTTGATATTTGGGAATGATATAGTAATACACTACTCCCTTTCACCTAGTGAAATCATTCTGAAAAGAAATTTGGCAGTGAATATAAAGCCATAAAAATTAATATACATTTTTTTTACCCAGCAACTCAACTTTTGGATACAGCCCAAGGGTATGGTTCAAAAGAAAAATTTAAAAATCTATTTGTATAAAGATATTTATAGTTGCACTACATTACAAGCAAAAACTGGAAACTGGCCAAATATCCAATAGAAGGAGAATGCTTAGGTAGACTTGATACATTGATGCAGTGGAATATTTTATTTCTTACTAAGAATGACAATTATGTGAATTATGCAGAAATAAGGGCCATATGAAGCAATGAGTAAAAATGCAGTGCTCAAAGCGATGGCTCTACCATGAGCACAGGGAGGTACAGAGTGCCTGTGCAGCCGAGAGAGCTGGGACGGGCAGCAGCTGGTGACCTCACAGTGCTCACCATTCTGCCTGTTGGTTATGTTTCTGGATGTTTCTTTTTACTTTTATTTTACTTTTTATTTCATACATATTTATTAAGAAGAGTAAATCCTCATTTTGGCACATAAAATAAAACATAAATGTTCATCAATATCTTTCCTTGCCCTAAAAGACTTGTGTCTGTTTTGTTTAGATTTCATGTTTACATGTGGAGGAAGGATACTCTACCCTGTGCCACTACAAAGCCCCAGACACATGCTTTGTCAGTCAGATTTCCTGTCACTGTGACAGATACCTGAGAGAAACAGATTAAAGGAAGAAGGACTTTTTTGGGCTCATGGTTTCAGTCCGTGGTTGGTTGACTCCACTGCTTATAGCCTGATATAAAACAGAATACCATAGTGGCTGGAAAGCAGAGAAAGAGGAAAGGGCCAGGGCAAGCTTTATCTCTTAAGAACAGCCACCTCCACTGTCCGATGACCTAATTCCTCTAGCTAGACCTCACCTCTCCATGGCTCCAGCACTTCCGAAGACAGTGCTACTGTCTGGGAGGCGAGCCATTCACACAGGAGAGTGTGAGGGGCATCCCGTACTCAGATGACAGACAGCAGCACACGGCCTTCCCTCTCACCACTGTGTTGCTTCTCAACTCATTCCCAACACACTAACTTACATGCACTCGTTTCTGCATGATGGATACAAATTGAAGGTCTTAATTACACTAACTGGTAGCAGATTTTCCTCATAAAAATGGCTTTTTAAACTTCTCAATGCAGAAAAATATTTGTTTTTTATCTTTTATTACCATGGGAGAGTTGTTCTTTACAGGACCATCATTCTGGTTCCCATTTCTTCTAACTTTAAAGGATGTCTTAATTTGGCTATATCCCCCTTCTCTTCTCTGTGGGTATACCTTAATCTACAAAGCTACTTTACTCTTATTTTGCATTAAAGGAAGGAAAGAGTCATCTTCCTTAAGGACACACTCCCTTCAGCTGTCTTTGGTGTTCTAGGCAGTAAAGGTTAGTAAGGCCGCCTGCCTCTCTCTGCGCTGTGGGCCTCCTTCAGCTCTCGCTCCTGAACTCTCTCAGGCCATAAGCATCTACATGCCGCTAAACCCAGAAGGCACTTTCCTGTCATCCCTTCAGCTGACCACCTCTGTTTATTTAAAGTCTATTTTCCTCATGTGATGCCTCGTCCTGCCCTTAAAAGTTTTCTTACTTCTTTAGATATACAGGTGCCTCAAGCTGTTGCCTAAACTCTGGCTTTTCTTTTTGTATGCTACCTTATCTCCTCTATTACTATGGCGTTGAATCTCATTTTTTTGTGTGTGTGTGTGTGTTAAAACCTTCCCCAATAAATAAATATCTTCAGCATCCCAAATGCATAAGTATCTCTAGCATCTAGCCGGGGGCCTGATCTTGTTACATCTATCAAATGATACTTTTGACATCTATATTTAGTTTCAGAGGATGGAAATAAAAGTGTCTCCTCATTTCAGAGATGACACCGCCCACTTAACACTGTCTGCATCACATCTTTCTACGCATTCCCAGCAAACGACCACATTTTAGAGTTACTGCCAACAGCTACCGGTATACCTCAGGCCCCCATTGTTCCCCCTCTGTATCACTGCAGTAAACTTCTCATGGAGTTTTCTGTTTTCCTTCTAATGTATTTTCCAGAGTATACACAACATTCTTTTCATACAATAAATGATTTTCTTCTCCAGTTTAAAGCACCCTCTGTCATCCCGCACGCAATTGGGAAGAACTTCCTCATGCCTGCAGGGCCTGATAGGACACACCTCTTCCTTCCTACTCTGACCCTGCAGTCAGCCTAGCCAGGCTTCATCTTCTGGGTCTTTGTACATGTTTTCCATTCTAAATCTATATAAACAAAAGTAACCACTATACTGTTTACTTCTCACGTTGTGGAGTCAATGAATCATTCTTTAGTATTACACCTTTTAAGGGAATGTTTCCATGATTTCTCTAATTTAATTAAGCCACAGCACTTACAGTCATTAATATAACCATGTAGTGTTTCTTCATACTGTCCTGCTGTTAAGCCTCTGATTAATGTGCGTCTCTCCTAACTTAACGAAGACCCCATGAGGGCAAAGAATGTATCTGTTTTGTTTATTATTATTCTTAGTTCCTACCATATTACTCAGAGCTTAGTTGTTGCTGAAGAAATATCTTTAGAATGAATAAATGATCGATACAATCCCATGACATTATGTGTTATATGGGAACATATTAATCAAATCATTAAAGAAAAAGAATACTTTAAGATAATAATGATATATACTTAAAGGATAGAGTGATTAGGCTTTCTCTCTCTCTCTCTCTCTCTCTCTCTCTCTCTCTCTCTCTCTTTTGAGACAGGGTTTCTCTGTGTAGTCCTGGCTGTCCTGGAACTTACTCTGTACACCAGGCAGGCCTTGAACTCAGAAATCCGCCTGCCTCTGCCTCCCATGTGCTGGGATTACAGGTGCACCATCACGCCCGGCTTAGGCTTTCTTAATTATAGGTGAAATATGACTGAGTGCACTATGATGGATTTTTATACACTAAGTCTAACTGAATAGCAGCCTCCGTGCCACTCCTCACTGCACATGTGCTGAGAGCAATGACAGCGATGCGAAGTTCAGTGAGTCTGCCCTCTCTCTGCCCTCCCTGGTGAGCAGGGACCAAGGCCATGCATTCCCAACAGAAGAGGAAATACACTGCTGCTGAGCAGGAAGAGGCAAAAGGGAAGGGAGAACAGGCTAAGAAAGATGGCTTAAATAAAAGTTCAGTGACGTAAATAGAGAAAAATGGCTAACATTAAACTCTGCCTTGCTGATGCTGTTACCATCTAAATCCCTGCGCCTTCCCCAGATATTCAGTAAAGTCTGCTATGTTCACACGCTCAAACAAAGATGAGGTCATCAGGCAGTCCCATGAGCCATCGAGGCACACAGCCATTCAGGAGACAGCATTTTTCTTTCTTTTCATCTCTGTTTATACCTGCATGACATTTATCTAATTGCTTGGTCTACACATTTCATTGGGAACTATCTCATTCACACCGAACTGTAGGGATCACTATTCCTATTCTGGACTCTGAGTAACTGCCACACATAACACGGGAATCTCCCAACCTCATTATTCTTATTCTTGCTTTAGTTAGATTTTGGCTTTGAGCCTTGATTCAACTAATATATACACACATATAGTCTTCCTTGCTCTACTGTGGCTCTTTTTAATTCTAATTATTTTATTTATTGGCAAAAATGTCTTCCAAGCCTGTGTAGCTAGACCAAATCTGTATGCAAATAGCTATTATTCAGTTTGAGGCTGGCCCACAGCCAAAGCTGAGTTAGAGAACATTTTGCATCAATGCACAAAAGATGTTCGTTAGATCAGTTGAAATTAAGCAAGTGATAATTATTCTGCAGAATGTCTGTTACTGAAGCATTAGTTCAGTTCTCCTTTAATTTGTAAATACTTGTATTGTTTTTCACCCTTTTCAAAATATAAAACAATTCAATAAAATCCTATATTAGATGACACTTTTTACAAATAATGCATCCTGTTCATGCAACCCAGAGTCTGAGATATGCCTCCCCTTTCTCCCAACTCTAGAAACACTCAATGAGTTCTATTGTTTGTTAAAGAATTCCAATTTAGGAGTAAACTACAGTGAGAAAGCCTTTCCTTTCTTCTTAATACTGAAAATAACCAGAATAAACACAAATATTTCATTCCATTATATTTCATGAGCAATGCTGTAAGACAGCTAAGTAACCTGGCCTACCCATCAAGGAGCGCAATGACGTTCTTCCTGGGCCGTCCAATATTGGGGCCGTACAGGCTGGCTCTGGAGTAGATCCGGATGGGTTGGAGCAGGCTCTTCAGCTGGATGTAATCCTTCCCCAGCTGGCTGCCGTTTACTGCCCGGCCATGGATGCTCCGATAGTTATTGGGCTCTAGATTAAAAACAGACATGTAAGTCAGAATGGAGAGGAGCAAGGTTCTGCTGGCCCTTTTCTTACTAGCATGAATAAAATAGCTGAAGGAGGATATAAGTTATCTTAAGGAACACAGAAACAGTCATAGTAATAATGCCAATTTGCAGACCCATGCATTTCCAAACCTATTTTCATAAAACATAACCTGATTCACAAAAGAGACCATACTTACTTTCAAATGACACTTTGTAATGAATGGCACGCTTTGAAGAATACAGTCTCCCAACAACTGCTGTGTTTGTAATACAAACGAAAAGGACCTGCAGATCCACAGACACAGGGAAAAGCACTATGGTGATAAACAAAGCGCAGAGAGAGGCTGCTATGCTAAGGAATTCTGGCAGCTCCCGGAAGCTGGGAGAGGAATGGAATAGATCTTCCTTCAGAGCTTCCAGCAGAAACCAACCATGCTGACATTTTGATTTCAGATTTCTGGCTTCATAAACAGTAAGAGAGACTTTTTTCTTTTGTTTTAATCCATGGTAATTTGTTATTGCAAAGTGTAGGAAAGTAGTATGAAGAGTAACAAGGGTTACCTTCATAAATATGATTATTACACAGAAAATTAGGAGAAACACCCACGATGTCCACTGGTAACAAAGTAGCTGAGGGAAATAATTTTGAGCAAAACTGGTTTGCCTAGGTTTATACTGGAAGGCTATGAAAAGCCCTGGTTTAAAAAGCATCAGCTCTTTAGATCTAGAGGAAACCAGCTAGAGACCCACCCACAGCCATTATCTCAGACAATTTGAATCTGTGATTCTGGTAGGGACAGGACACAGACTATCAGGCTCACATAAAATTTTAAGATAAATTTGGGGAAATAAGACAGCCACAGTGAAAATTAATAATCTTTCTTTCCCACCCTTCAATCCTGAAGGCTGCATACGTTTACAAGTGACTTAGAGAGCTTTAGCAGACTATATACTCACATGTGAATATGAACCCTCGTGCTCCTATAGGGAAGACACAAGAAGGCATGGCGCCACACAAGTATTTCCTGTGTTCCCTTTATATCAGTGTATCCACTGGCCTGGCCTTACTGTCAGGTTAAGAAGCACAATCTAATCTGTTATTGGTTTATCATTAAGTTATATCAATGCGAAGGAAACTCCAAGGTAATTGACCTTAAAATATCTCTGAAGAATTAATTTAAAAATTATTTAATATGTGTGGGTGTTTTGTTGTGTGTATGTCTGTGTACTATGTGCACACACTGCCCTCAGGGGCCAGAAGAGGGTGTCAGACACCCTTGGAAGCCGAGTTACACATGGTTACGCGCCACTCTGTGGGTGCTAGGCTTTGAACTTGGGCCCTCTGGAAGAACAGACAGCACATTTAACTACTGAGTCATTTCTCCTGCTTCCAAAGGATTGAGTGTTTTAATTGGAGATGTCAGATTGCAACTACTTGATGCAAGTGTGATAGACTGGAGCACTAGTCCTGGTAACTAAAAAGTCCAGCAAAAGGAAACAAAGTGAGCCTCTGGGATGGACAGCTAAGAATTCTGTGCTCCTCCGACACAGCACTTAAAACGCACTATTCCCAACAAGGAAATCATGAGGTATGAAAGAAAAATCGGAAAGTGTTACCATAGTCAAGACAGGAAAAGAGCAGTCAATATAAACCACCCCTTTGAAGCCTTAAACATTAGATTATTCAGCACCTAAGAACGTCAAAATTATAAATATGTTCAGAGAGCTAAAAAGAATAAAAGAATTAATAGTAAATGTGTTATTGACTTTTCGAATATGGAAATTAAAAAAAACATACAAAACCATATGCGAACTCTTGATCTGAAATGACTCATCACATGGAGGAAAACAAAAAGAATAGAACTGAGTATATCAGCAGTGTTGGAGGGAAGGCGAGAGAGGGAGGACTGTTCAGACACCACACCATGTTAGTGGAGAGTTCAGTACCGCTTGAAATGGATGGTGACGAGTGAACTCTTCACAAGGTTTATGTGACCTCATGTATATATGTACAGTCAGTTACTGATGATAATAAGAAAGAGATTAATTTTAGGGGCTCTGTGATTAAGAGCACTGGCCATCTGCTCTTGTAGAGAGAGGACTTGAATTTGGTCCCCAACGCCCACATGACAGCTGACATCTATCTTTAACAGTTACAGGATATCTCATGCCCTCTTCCTCTAGGCATGCATATATATGTGTGCCAGTAAATACTCATACACATAAAATAAATATAAAGAAATGCATCTTTTTTTTAGAAAGATAACTTTAATACTTTGGTACACAAAAAGTTTACCAGGTATTAAAGATAAAAGCAAATTACATACTAAAGAGATATGTGGATATTTTCATTTTTCATAAAGAATTACATCTTGTGGGCTGGAGAGACGGCTCAGAGGTTAAGAGCACTGGTTGCTCTTTAAGAGGATCAGGGTTCAATCCCAGAACCACAGGGTTGTTAACTCCAGTTCCAGGAAACACGATACCCTCTCTGGCTCCATGGGCATTATATTTACATGGTACAATGACATATATGCTAGTAGAGCACACATAAACATGCATACATACAAACAAATACATACATACATACATACATATATACATACATACAAACAAATAAATGTTAAATCTTAGATGAATGATCCTAAAGAGTATAAGTATCTTCAATGTTTTCAGAATTTATTGATGCTTGGTTATAATCATCCATATTTAGAATACTTCTTGGTGTAAATAAAAATACAAAATTTCAGAAGTATGTTTCAGGCCATTTTAGAAAATTATTGAAAATTCTGTTCTAATCTCAACCCCAAATTAACTTAATAATTTTTAACATTAAAACACAAGTCAGCAACTTAAATACCAGTTTGTTTGTTTTTTAAATACCAGGGGAGAGCGGGAACGCAGTCCCCCACTACCACAAATTATGCAGTTGAGTTTCCCGCATTTGGGGAAATTGCAGGGGTCAGCGCACCCCAAGTGCAATGGGTGAGCCTCGCCCTGGGAAAACCACCTTCGTGATCATGGTATCTCCCCTGCCAGGTAAGCATATTAAATACCAGTTTTTAACACAATCCAATCTGGAGATAATACTTATTTGATACTTACAATCTGAGGAATGATGTCACAAAAATATTATTAGTCTTTATTTTCCATAATTATGATATCAATGTTTTCTGTAAGAGCCCCACACTCTGCATCTGGGAGGAAATTTACAATGTACACTGCTCTCCTCTGTGCTGAGGCGTGGCAGGCAGCATTCAGGTTGCCTAGCAGTAAGGCAAGTGCAGCCCAAAGCATGTGCAGTTGGTGTTCAGAACCAAGTCATGTGACACAACACAAGCCAGTGCTACCAGAAACACCTGGATCTCACACATTTGAATTTTGCAATGTTGATTTTAATTGTCAATTTGAGATTATCTAGAATCACCCTAGGCCTGTGGGCATGTTTGTTAGGGGTTGTCTTGATAATGTTAATTGGTGTGGGATAATCCAACCCACCGTGGTAGCAGCACTTCTAGGGCTTGAGTCCTGGTCTGCGTCAGAGTGGAGAAAGTAAGAAGGGTAGTGGCCTGCACTCATTCTCTCTAATCTTGACTGAGGATAGACCATTCATGCCCTGGCTTGACTTCCCTGAAATAAAGGGATATAAACCTAAAATGTCTCCCTGTAGTTGTTTGTTGTCAGAGTATATTATGATGAGACTGGGTTAATTTTGAATTAATTTTCAGCCATTGCACATCCAGACACTTTTCCATTGGCAAATTTTTCTCAACCCCACATTCAGTTACACAATCCCATGTCAGGTCATGACACAGAATTCAAGAAGCTGGGTAGAAGATTCAAGTAACACTTGAAGTCACTTTGGCTTGTCTGATTGATACAACATTCCACATATCAGTAGCAGGATATACTTGGTTTTTCTGGGCACAAAGAACAACCTTCTAAATAGAGAAATGTTAGAGCCTACATAAATCTCATAATTTAAACATAATTTAAATAATACAATGTATATTTCCTGATCAATAGGATTATACTTTAAATAGTTGAAATATGGAAATCCACAAATATTAAGGAACTATAAAAAATGAAAAGTGCATAAGCCAATGAAAAGATGACAAAGAAATAAAAGATATTAAGAGTACAGAGTCTTTTCACCTGAAGAAATTCGGATGGCTGAGAAACACCTTAAAAAATGTTCAACATCACTAGTCATTAGGGAAATGCAAATTAAAACAACCCTGAGATTTCACCTCACACCAGTCAGAATGGCTAAGATTAAAAACTCAGAAGACATCAGGTGTTGGCGAGGATGTGGAGAAAGAGGAACACTCCTCCACTGCTGGTGGGAATGCAAGCTGGTACAACCACTCTGGAAATCAGTATGGCGGTTCCTCAGAAAACTGGGCGTGATACTTCCGGAGGACCCAGCCATACCACTCCTGGGAATATACCCAGAAGATTCACCAGCATGCAATAAGGATACATGCTCCACTATGTTCATAGCAGCTTTATATATAATAGCCAGAAGCTGGAAAGAACCCAGATGTCCCTCAACAGAAGAATGGATACAAAAAATGTGGTATATATACACAATGGAGTACTATACAGCCATTAGAAACAATGAATTCATGAAATTCTTAGAGAAATGGATGGAGCTGGAGAATGTCATACTAAGTGAGGTGACCCAGTCTCAAAAGAATACCCATGGTATACAGTCACTGATAAGTGGATATTAGCCTAGAAGCTTAGAACACCAAAGACACAAATCACATATCAAGTGATGTCTCACAAGAAGAAAGGAGTGGACACTGGTGCTAGAATGGACCAAAACATCATTGTGGGAGAGTACAAGAACAGTAAAGTGGGAGGGGGTGGATGCGGGAGCAGGGGGAGGGAAAAGGACATGTGGGACCTTTGGGGGTGGGGAACCAGAAAAAGGGAAATGAATTGTAAATATAGAATATATACAATAAAAAAAAAATCAAAAAAAAAAAGAGTAAAATGAAAACAAAAGAATATATAGGATACAGCATAAGCAATGCTTAGGGAAAAATTTTAGCCCGAGACTCTGATATTAGAAATGCAAATGATCGTAAATCCATAGCCTAAAATTCTTCCTTAAGAAATGAAAGAGGGTATTTTTCCATCTCATGGAATGAGGTCCACTGCTAATGTGGCCAAGAACAAGATGGTCCTGGGCCCAGGGGAAGCCTACTGCTGGAAATATAGGATATATAGTCAACATTTACTCTGCTAAAGGAAGAGAGCAATAAAGTGACTCCTGGTGACATACCGTGGTGCCCACAGATCAGTGTGTCACTCAGCCCACACCAGGGAAGCTTCTCGCAGTAGATGGGAATTAACGCAGACCCACAGCTGCATAGTGCAGAAGGTGAGAGACCTGCTAGCACTCCAGCTACATGACATTCCTCACCACAAGATTGAGATCTACAGGACGAGAAGGCAGGAGTGTAAGAGCCAGACATAGTGATGACTCCAAGGAAGGCGTGCCTTCCAGACTCGCAGAAGTGATGCACACACGAACTCACAGAGACTGGGGCGGCCTGCACAGCCTGCACAAGGTCAAGCCAGACCAGAGTTCCAGCTCTGAAAGGAGGAAAGGGATACAGGGTGCCATCAATAACCAAGGCAATCTCAGCAACTGAAACCTGCTGGCAAAGGGAGAAAAATGTTTTTCTGAGTGTCACTGAGTATATGAACCACACTTCAGGGCAAGCCCATGGTCAGGAGTTAGTGGTTGGCTTGCACAGAACAAACTCCAGGTTTGGGTTGGCTTGGATTGGGTTGTTGGTTTGTCTTTATTTTGTCTTTTTCTCCCTTTTTTATGTATTTGTGTTTGTAGAGTTTTGGAGAGAAAGTGGAAACAGAACATGAAGTTGAGTGGTTAGTGATGATCTGGGAAGAGCTGAAGGAGAGAAAAAAAAGGCTCAAAATATTTGTGTAAATTTTATAAAACTGTAGAAAAAGAGAAATGAAGAAGGGACCAGGAAGATGCCCAAGTGAGTAAAAATACTTAGCAATCAAGAAGACGAGTTTAGTCCTTACCACCTACGTAACAAGCCATCGTTGAGCGTGCTCATAAACTGTGCATGTCTGTGCCCCGTATCACAGGTGCAGGCAAACAGATCTGAGAGACTGCTCACCCAGGAGGCTCTGGCTCAGTGAGTACCTTGCCTCGAAGAAGTAAAATGGACAGAAATAAAGGATGACACCCAATATGCTCTAGTTCCTCCAATGACACACACACACACACCACACACACACACACACACACACACACACACACACACACACACAATGAAATCTCACCAACAGGTCTACATGAGTGGAACCAGGACATGCCAAAGCAGGCAGACAGCCAGGAGGCTTCACCCTAAACAAAAGGAGAGCTGGCAGCTAAGCGATGCTGAGGGGGAGAAACCGTCTTCTTCAAGGAAGAGCCCAGCAATTGGCTTTACAATTCCAAATGATCAGCCCTGAAGACATACATAAAGTGACATTATACAGACCAAGAAGGCTGTGTTTAGGAATATATGTGTATAAATATACATACATGCATGTAATAACAATCCAAAAGAGGCCATGACTATGAAAGAGAGCACAAAGAAGTCCACGCGGAGGGCTGGAGACGGCTAAGGGAAGGGGCAAACGGCGCAGTTCTATCAGCACCTCTAGAAGTAAGAGAGGTGAAATGAGAAAATCAACAAATGAAAAAGTTGACTCCTTTAGTAGACTAAGGAAGAAAAAAAATGTCATTGAATAATGGAATTAATAATGAAAGACCATAAAGGAAGTCAAATCGATAAACTGGCAAAGGAATACTAAGAATAACTTTAGGGAAATTGTTTAGATAGTGAGTTGACTAAAACATTCAAGAAAGACATACAGTATTAAAACTGACTTAGCTTAGTTTGGTAGCTGATGATGCCTGTAACCCTCACACTTAGAAGGCTGAGGAAGACTTATGAGTTCAAGGCTAGCTGGTACACACAGCAAGCTTGAGGCTAGCCTGTTACAGAGAGACTCTGTTCACAAAATAAAGTACCAGACTCAGAGAAAGGAGAAATTCTACATAAACATATGAAAGAAAAGACATATTGAACTAGGAATTAAAACCTAACCCAACCTTTTACTCAAAGAAGGCTAGATTCATTAAGCATTGGAAGAGAGACCAATTCTTCACACGCAGTCCAGAAAATGGAGGAAGAGAGCATGCTTCACAATTCATTTATGAGGCTAATATTTCTGTTACAAACAGTACACAGAGACTACAGATGAATATTCCTCCTAAACATAGATGCAGAGAATCTCCGTAAAATATATATAAACCATTTTCAACAGTATATATACAAAACATCCAAACACTGACCAAGTGGGCCTCATGCCAGGAATGCAAGATTGATCTAATATCCACCCAATAAATATAAACTATTGTTCTGATGAATTAGACAATGCAAGTACAACATCAATATGTGCAAACACAAGACAGCATCGGAAAAATGATAAATCCTCTGAAAAAACTTTGACTAGAAACTTCCTTAGCTTAATAAGGGCTGCATGAGAAAACCTACTGCTCACACACTGACTGGGGAGATACCAGTTGACCTCCCACAGTGGCTAGTGATGATGAACATGCCTTCTTGTGCTTGCTGGCCACTTGCACGTCTTCTTACAGCTGTGTCTCTATCAGGTCTGGTTTGACAATATTCTTTAAACTGTTTCTAGTGTTGTTAACGCTTAGTGAAACTAACACTAAAAATTACACCATCTTCCTGAGGTGCTTGTTTCCATCATGATTCAAAATCTGTTTTAGTGTATGTCAGTTTTATATTTTAAAACAATTTTAGAGTGATAGAGAGCTGCTTGTATACTGCAACGAGACCTGAGTAATTAGTGTTCCTCATTATAGGGATGCACACTCCACACACAGGAGTGCACACATACAAACACATACTCAGTTGCTTATAGTATAGATGTCTTCTCTAGGTTTGGTATATTGTTATAGCTGATAAACCAATATGGGAACATTATTTTGGCACTAAAGTTTATAATTTTTATTATGGCACACTCTGTGTTATATGGGAGCAAGGGCGAGATTATGCCTCTGTAGTTACGGGAGCCCAGTGAGGTCATTTATCACCTTAGACACCCTGCCTGCCCCATGTTCCCATTCCCATCGTTAAAATGTCTTTTCCACTTACTCTTTCTGTATGGTTTTGCTTTTTCTAGGATGCTACTTAATCATGGCTTAAAGTCTTTTTAAAGATTCAGAATTTGGCCTCATGTCTTATAAATTCTCACCTGATGGTACATATTCAATATGATAAGCCAACGCCCCCCCCAAACAAAAAAGCTGTATTGTGTTTTGCTTGTGAGCCACAATTAGAGAAGCCATTGATATGCCATTGAAGTCACTTGCCTGTAAATATTCAGTATCAGATCTAAGGCATTTTAAAATATAAAAAAATGACTTAATTTATCAGTAATTTTATGCATTTATATATACTTAATCCATATTATATCTTAGTTTAACAACTTTCAAGGTCCTTTAGCTATAGTAGTAATGAGTAATAGCTTTTGAAGTTTATCCTACCTTTAATTTTTGGTAATAAACTTCTGGAAACTACACATTCTTTATTCTGAATATTCACTCTGAAAATACACAAATCTTTTATCAAACTCTGAATAATTCTAACACTTTAAAAGTTCAAGTCCAGAGTTTTTACTGAGAGTCAAAATAGATACTTTATTGTGAGCCTTTATAAAATATAAAAAATGAAATTAAACATATCCAGTATCCAGTGGCATGGAGTAAACATTGTCAATTCTAAGGGAGACTAAGGGTACAGGGAGGGGTGGACCCAAAGTAAAAGTGAAATCCAGCAGACAAGCTTCACAAGCTGTGGGTCAGTGTCCAGCACTGCGTGGTCGCATGGTGGTGTGATGTGGGCTCCCTTCATAGGGCTTAGGCAATGGCCAACCCTGCTGCCACCGGACTCTAGCTGCTTCTCCTCATTGCCTGTGGATTTCCTCAGCAAATGGTCCATGCTCCTAGTGTCGTTAACTCTCTTATCTCCAACACACCTTCGGCTTTATCGCCATAGCTTCATGTCCTCTCTTTTGGGGACCACCTGTATGGATTCTATTCTGCTAGACATTGGCCTGCCTTCCAGACTTGCATCTGAAATCTGGGTGAAGTCCCCACAACCTTGTACCTCTAGTGTTTTGTTTACCTAAAATTCGAGCAGAAGGACAAGCCAGGCGTGCTATTAGCTCAAGGAGTTGCTCGGCTCTCCTGGACCGTGGCTTCAGCTGCCCGAGCAGCTAGGTGGTTGCTTGTGTGGAAACACTTCTCCAGGAGGCTCTGTGATGACAGCACAACCCAAAGCCTCTTCTCCAAGCAAAACATTTCAAACTACTTTACCCCTTTCTACCTTTCTACAGTGGGTGGGGCTGGACACACTCAAGGTATCTTTTTTTTTTGTCTTGATGCTAATCATGTTATTACTTTTTAGAAAGACTGGCATCTTCAATCATCCACACCTTCCTTAGTCCCAAATTTAAGTATGCTTCTTTTGCCCAAACTGAAAAGTCTTTACATCTTTCTTTTTTTTCTTTTTTCTTATTTTTTCTTTTTTTCTTTTTTTCTTTTTTTGGTTTTTTTCGAGACAGGGTTTCTCTGTGTAGTCCTGGCTGTCCTGGAACTCACTCTGTAGACCAGGCTGGCCTCGAACTCAGAAATCCGCCTGCCTCTTCCTCCCAAGTGCTGGGATTACAGGCGTGCGCCACCACGCCCAGCTGGATCTTTACATCTTTCTATTCTCCTTTTCTTCTCCCAATTTTTATAATATACACAGACAAAGGCAACCATAAAATTCTTCTAATAGCCTGAATTTAGGGCTGGCTGCAATAAAGCTTCCTTTGCTAGATTACTTTTAATCTAAGACTACCATCACCTTTAATCTAAGCCTCTTACAAAGTATATAGGATTGCATAAAAATATATCATTTCTTTGCCACAATAGAAGTAGTTTTCAATACAATTCTCAATGGAGTTTTTTGTTCCCATGTGAAACATCATGCTTATTATAGACTTCACTATACACAGTCCTAGAGCTTTCTGCTCTCCAGTATTTCCACCAGAATTACCCATCAGGCTCCAGTTATACCATTCTATGGTTTCTTCAGTATATGTCTCAATTAATCTCCAAAAGCAGTTAATAAATGCTGCTGAGACATATTTTCAGTCAGCAATTTTTATTAACAATCTTAGTTCTTGGTGCCAGTCTTGCATGTGTGCATATGTGCTTAATACATACATAGCAAACGTAAGAATGAGTGGGTATCGTGTTTGAGTGTGGGAGTATACAGGGGAGAAAGCCACATGGAGAAGGTGGCACTGAGATGCAGACTGAAAGTGGAAAAGGAGAAAAACAAGCACATGTAGAAACTATAGGTTTCCATTTTCCCTCCTCCTTCTGTTTCCCTAACTGCTTCTGACTGAACATCAAACTTTATCCTCTGAAACACTTCTCCAAGCTATGATTTATTCTTATAAATAACTGGTAATATGTTTAAAAATTGTGGTTCAACTTGTCCTTGGGTTTTTCAAAGCTATCATATATACACATATACATAGTAAAATATATAAATATTTTACAGTTATTTGGGACTAAAAGTCAAGTAAATGTTTAGCAAATAAATGAATAAATCTGGGTAGCTAGTATAATAATGATCATCTTTAAAAGGCTAAGTTTTCTAAAGGCAAAATTTTGTTTTATCACTCAATAGACTGTAAGGAACTGAATTATAAAGCTAAAATCAGAAGAGCCCAGGTGATCCCATCTGGGCCCAGAGTGGGTGCAAACACATGACACTGATTTAATAATTGACTACAGCAGACTTTCCTAGTCTATGGAAACGAGCATTTCTATAATTTATTTGTAACTCAAAATGTAGTATAGTGGTCATTCAATTAAAAGCAGTGCACTATCTTATAGTAATTTTTATTGTTAAATGCAGTTTTCTAAAGAACACCACTTCGGTAGGGTAGAGTTGAGTAGAGATTCTTATATATTTCCCCAGTTTGCATTCCAGCTTCAGGATTCTCTATATTCTTTACTTTCAATCCAATAACAATTAATACAAATATAACACACTATACTTATTACCTACTATTAATCAATTACAATGTTTACAATTTATGGCTATTTAACTATGGCCACAGAATAAAATCGTTAAATATCTTTTGTCAGAAAAGTCTTGTTTCTTAGACCTTTGAGTCCTAAACATTCTTACTTGCTGTCTCTTGCTATTAGGTATGCCTTGCTTTGCTGATGTATAACACTCATTATTCTTATATTTCAAAGGAGAAGTTAAAAAGTACATTTAGTCACCTGAAATCCAGCCACTCTCGAAAACAGAATAATTGCCTACTTTGGCTTTCAGACACTGGATTATTCATGATAATATGCTTGATAAGGGGAACTGGGCAGGTAAAAGGATGGGTGATGAGGATTGGCCAGACTCCTTGTCATTTATTCCAAAAAGATGAGGTCACAGGGAAGAAAGGAAAGAAAACAGGAGAAACAAATCCAGGCAGAATGGCGCCCGTACTAGGAAGAGACACACACATAACACAGGGACGTATGAACGGAATGTATTGATATCTTGTAAGATAGGGCTCTGATATAAGACGTACACAGTCCTATACCAAATTACATTTTCTGGAACACCTAATGGAGTTCCATTTTAAGAGGGGCGGCTCTTAAACTGAGGTGGGTAGGTCAGGTAAATGGAAGTAAAACTGTCAAACAATAAAAATATATTAAACAAATATATGAAAATTTCAAAGAGTAACAAAAGGTTCATACCTGCTGCACAACTCACTCTCTGCCAACTTTACTGGCACCTGAAAAGTATCACGCCTTGCTTAGAATGGTTTATGTCTAAGTGGGAATACACTTGAAGGGTCTGAGAATTAAAAAGAAAACACATAAAGGAGGAAAAGGAAGGAAACAGGAAAGGCCACGCTAAAACTTCCCAGGGTGGACCGTCCAGCAGACCCACTGGGTGTGTACAAGGCAACCCTCACTTTCTGCCTTGTGAGAATGTTAAATCCACGGCTTTCCGTTCTGTGCTTTTGTAGCCTGTCTACAGTCTGTTTTCCATCTCAAATGATCCTTTGCTCTTGGTAAGCTCTGCAGAAGCATTTTAAAGGGTGATGGTGGGAATCACGTTTTGTGGCCAGGTAATAACACTCTCTGAGTGTGCTTTGCTCCGGTTTGCACTGTGTTGGACTGTTGTAAGGAAAGAACAGATGGGAGGGGCGGCTCTTAATGCTGGACAGAGAGATGTATATTCCTTTCTCCACTCAGTCTTGTTACTAAACTCCTCCAGTTATACAAGATGAAAACTTATTTTAGCTGAACAAACCCTCACACTCCAAGACCTCAAAACTCTGAAAAAGAATTCCTATCAATCACCTATGGGTTGATTTTTTGTCCTCTTTGTAACTAGTTGAGCTTTTTAATTTTAATTATTTTATTTTAAGTATGATGCATAATATTAAAAAAACAGCAAATCCCGACCAAAGGCGGGATCCTTCTCCTTAAACCACTTAACCTCTGCTTTAGCAAAGCTTCTATTACTGTATACCACAATTCTTTTCAAATTTCCTCTATTCCAGGAATGAAGAGAGAATAGAAGAAAGAAGACGAAAGTTGGGTTCCATTGATAGATGCTGCTAAAATCTATAGAATGTCTTCTTATTTCTTCCTTCTCTTTGCCTTCTTGTTAGGAAAACTTCAATTCCAGTATGCAATAAATATGAGCAAATGCACCTGTGCAGTGCATGTGGTGCTCCAAGAATTTGTCTGGCAAAGATCCAAGGAGCTATTTTATAAGGATCATCTTTCAGGACCAACATTCCCTAAACTAAGCACTGCACAATAAAATTCAGATTTTATGTGGTTTAACATCAAGTTGTTAGTCCTTGACCAGCATATTGTTCTCTCTCTCTCTCTCTCTCTCTCTCTCTCTCTCTCTGTGTGTGTGTGTGTGTGTGTTTGTGTGTCTGTGTAGCATTTCTACCATATCTAGAAGTAAGTATCCAGAGAGAACTCTGTGGTGTGAATTAACGGAATCTACTGCCCTTAACTACTTTGGTCTTAAACCACATTGACATTTGTGTTGGCTAGTTTTATGTCAACTTGACACAAGATAAAATTATCTGAGAGGAAGAAAACTTAATTGAGAAAATGCCTCCAAAAGATCTTACTGTAGGCAGGCCTTTAAGGAATTTTACTAGTCACCGATGGGGAGGGGCCCAGCCCATTGTGGGTGAGGCCACTCCTGAGCTGGTGGTACCTGGGTTCTGTAAATAAGCAAGTTGAGCAAGCCACGGAGAGCAAATCAGTAAGCAACCCCCTTCCATGGCCTCTCTATCAGCTCCTGCTCCCAGGTTCCTGCCCTACTTGAGCTCCTATCTCAGTGGAGTATGATTTGGGATGTGTAAGACAAATGAACCCCTCCTTCCCATGTTTCTTTTGGTAATGGTGTTTCACCACAGTAAGAGAAAAAGACAGCAAACATCTCAGTGGCCAAGCATCTCAAATGCTTTCTGGGCCAGGGCCCTAAAGAGAATCACTGACTGAGCTTACATTGCAAGCCAACTTCTTTTCTCTTTATTTTATCAATTCATAGGAAATGACAGCCTTACTTACCATTACCCAGTTCCCAAGAAATGTTGTACTTTTTGCTGGCACTGTACTTCAACAGGCTCAGGGCACTAGAACTGTTCCAGGAGTTATTGGGATTACGACGCAGTGCATTTAGAGCAAATATCAGGTGGAGTCCAGAGCAATCAGCAAAGTTATAAAGTTTGTCTAGAGACCTGGCTGGGAAGAAGCAGAGAAAGGCTTATAACTTTCAAATCTTAACAAAAGGAAAATATTAGCTTCTACAGAAAGCCTTTCCTGCTAATAAGGAACTGTACAGGCAAGCTTCTGAAAGAGACCATTACCTTCTGACGTGGGATGCATTTGGAGGTGATTTGGGGAAACAGCACTCGGAATTTCAGACTAAGCCTGGAAACTGAAAGCCGATCCTAGTCACAGGGCATTCTACTTGATAAACAACAGGTAGAATGGATGATGCTTAAAAGACGAAGATTCCCCAAATTAGCTGGCTTTCTAGATTTTTGAAAAAACAAAACCCAAAAGTTCCAATATTCTTAAAGTCTATATTTGGTAGTAACATAACAGTAAACATGTCAAGGTGCAAGGCCACAAAAGACTAGTTGATGATTAGTCTGAGAAACTCCACACACAGCATTTCACTCTGGGCCGCACTTCTAGTGTTGTTGAGAATGGATATTCTATAACCATTTTGGGCTTATGTTCATTATCAGCTTAAACACAGAAAACGGTGACTTGATAGCAAAAGTCCTGTATCTACCCCATTCCTTTAGGCTTACTTCAGCCCTCTTGTCTGGCTCCCATGCCCATTCCTGCTCATTAGCACAATGCCCATTTCTCTCTAGATTCTCTCCATCCTGCCACTCACCTTCCCATTATTACTGCCACCAATTTCCCTTACTCCTGTAAGCCTAAATCGGCTTTTAAAACCAGAAAGTATGCTGCAAGATTGTGTCTTCTAGATGTGACAGGGAAGCTACCCACTAAATCTTAACAATGTGACTGCTAAAACAAGAACAGAATGGTGACAAAAGCAGGTGACATGCCAATGTGGATGGGCAAAGGTTCATAGGGCCCTAGCCCCACAGGAAGAGCGATGAGCCCCGAGACGGGACTACTGAGAGAGGAAAATTTGTCTTCCCCAGGAATGAGCCCATAAAAGGCTATCCAATTGCATGTTGACCCCTAAAAATTATACACACAAGCAGTATTAAATGGACCCAATGGATTGCATTTATATATGTGCTACATATACAGCTAACAAGTAGAATTTTTGGAAAGAGGTCTTGAATTTGAAAGTGAGCATGGGGGCGGGTGACACAGGGTCAGGGAGGAGAGGTAGGGTTGGAAGGGGAAATGATATGATTATATTTTAATCAAAAATTTAAAGAAGAAATAGAAGAAAAAAAGAAATTCATCCAAAATTTTTGATGTAGTTTTAAAGAACAGGGGAGGAAAGCCGCCCCTGCGCCCAGCCACCCTGGGCTCACTCACTGGGACTCCTGATGGGACTTCCAGGCCACTCAGGGCTGATATAAGAAAGGCTGACAGGAAACTTTTAAAAAGAAAAACTCAAAACTTTTCAGTTCTAACTTGAGGTTTTTTTCCCAGTATCCCATTGAGAGGAAGGTGAAACTATATAAAACAATAGGCTAAGAAATTGGCCAGATTAAGCATATTTTAATGAAAAACCATCATCATGTAAGACCATTGGCAATAATTATGATTGTACCTACAACTGAGTAATTCCACAATCATGTTTTGCTTTAGATAAAATGATTCTATCAAGAGGTTCCCTGACACCTGGAAATTATCACAGATGACCCCCAGTAGTTTGACTATCCAAGGATCAGAAGCAGTCCATTGCGAAGCCGTTTAAAACATGTGCCACATAAGGTTAGTGATGCTGACAGAGAAATATTTGTTCATCCAAAATCCTTACAATCTGTTGGCTACACAATGACAGATGCTTGTATTTACAAGTGCTAGTTTTATTCATAAACTAAAGTTGCCATAAAATAAAGTTATAACAAAAGGTATCAAAATTTGCTATAAATGGGTGAATCACTTTAGATACATAGATTGCCTTTACTTCGCCTTTTTCTGGAATGTATTATGTGCACATAATGGTGTTTCATGTATATTAGGTAAATACACATCAAACAAAAACACTTCAGTCTGAGATTTCATAGTAAGGAAAAATAATCTACAAAAAAGATCAATTCAAGATAAAGAATGGTTAAGTAGTAATTTAGAGTTTTTAGATGAGGTAAACTTTGAGGAGTAGAATTTTCTTAAAGGTTTAAGAAAAATCTTATTCAGGACAATTTTAATTCTGGCTTCTTTCATCAAGTCCTTCAAGCCCAGCATTGTATATTATTGTATCCTTTGAATAAGCTAATCAGCTCGTACACATTCATTTATGCCTTAAGATCATCTTACAACCCAAATAATTTATATTATATAATAGTGCATGTGATGAAATGAAAGCATAAAAATGGAAGAGGCCGGGCAGAGCCGGGTACCAGCAGCTCAGCCAAGGTCACACTGTGCTTTCAGCGGGGCAGCCATCTTGCCTCAGGACACCGCGTGCAAACAGAGGGCACACCGGGCACAGCGAGCGGCTGGAGTCAGGTGCGTGGCCAGAGATATAGCTTAGCTTAGCTCTGCAGGAGATCCGGGCACAGAAAGCTCAGCTGCGCATGCAGACTACCGCGGCCGGGGCCGGCTCTCTGAGCGGGCTAGCAGCGAGGGGCCACCTTGCCTCGGGACACAGCTCGGAATTCTAGCAGCTGGAGTCAGGGGCTTGGACTCAGAGCTAGCATAGTCCAGCACAGACAACGCTGCCAGAAGGGATCGGCAGAGCCAGGTACCAGCAGCTCAGCCAAGGTCACTGTCTCCTGGGGACAGGCGTGCTGTGCTTTCAGCGGGGCTGCCATCTACAATAAGACCAACTAACTCCAGAGATAAAGAGATGGCAAAAGGCAAACGTAGGAACGTTATTAACAGGAATCAAGGCAATATGGCACCATCTGAACCCAATTCGCCAACCACAGCAAGTCCGGGATACCCCAGCACACCAGAAAAAATAGAGTTACATATAAAAGCACAGGTCATGATGCTCCTAGAGGAACACAAAAAAAGACATAAACAAATCTCTTAAAGAAATGCAGGGGAACATCAATAGGGTAGAAGCTCTTACAATCCAAACACAAAAAACACTTAAAGAACTCCAGGAGAATATGGGCCATCAGACAGAAACCAATAAAGAGGAAATGAGAAAATCAGTTAAAGAAATGCAGGAGAACTTGAAACAACAGGCAGAAGTCATGAAAGAGGGAGCACAAAAATATATTAAAGAATTACATGAAAACACAAACAAACAAATGATGGAACTGAGCAAAACCATCCAAGATCTGAACACAGAGGTAGAAACAACTAAGATATCACAAAAGGAGGCAACTTTGGAGATAGAAAACCTTGGGAAGAAATCAGGGGTCGTAGATGCAGACATAAACAACAGAACACAAGAGATAGAAATAAGAATCTCAGATGCTGAAGATAACATAGTAACCATTGACTCCACAGTCAAAGAAAATGCAAAATCCAAAAGGCTTGTAACCCAAAACATCCAGGAAATCCAGGACACAATGAGAAGACCAAACCTAAGGATTATAGGGATAGATGAGAGTGAAGATCTACAACTTAAAGGGCCAGCAAATATCTTTAACAAAATTATGGAAGAAAACTTCCCTAACTTAAAGAGAGAGATGCCCATGAATATACAAGAAGCCTACAGAACTCCAAACAGACTGGACCAGAACAGAAACACCTCCCGTCACATAATAATCAAAACCCCAAATGTACTAAACAAAGAAAGAATATTAAAGGCAGTAAGAGAAAAGTGCCAAGTAACATATAAAAGAAGACCTATGAGAATCACACCAGACTTCTCTCTAGAAACCATGAAAGCTAGAAGATCCTGGGCAGACCTCATGCAGACCCTAAGAGAACACAAATGTCAGCCAAGACTACTATACCCAGCAAAACTCTCAATCAACATAGATGGAGAAATCAAAATATTCCATGACAGGACCAAATTTACACAATATCTTTCCACTAACCCAGCTCTACAAAGGATAATAGGAGAAAAACTCCAATACAAGGAAGGGAATGGCACCCAAGAAAAAGCAAGACAGTAAACTTCTTCCATCAAACTCAAAGGAAGATAAGTACTCAAAAACAAAAATAACATCAAAAATGTCAGGAAGTAATAATCTCTATTCCTTAATATCTCTTAACATCAATGGACTCAACTCCCCAATAAAAAGACATAGACTAACAGACTGGATACGGAAACAGGACCCTACATTTTTCTGCTTACAGGAAACACACCTCAGAGTCAAAGACAAACACTACCTTAGAGTAAAAGGATGGAAGACAATTTTGCAAGCAAATGGTCACAGGAAGCAAGCGGGAGTAGCCATTTTAATATCAGATAAAATTGACTTTCAACCCAAAGTCATCAAAAGAGACACAGAAGGTCACTTCTTGCTAGTCAAAGGAAGAATCCACCAAGAAGAACTCACAATTCTAAACATCTACGCTCCAAATGTAAGGGCACCCTCATTCGTAAAAGAAACTTTACTAAAGCTCAAAGCACACATTGCACCTAACACAATGATTTTGGGGGACCTCAATACTCCACTATCCATAGTGGACCGACCAGGAAAACAGAAACTAAACAGAGACACGGAGAAACTCATCGAAACTTTGGAGCAATTGGATTTAACAGATATATAAAGAACATTTCACCCTAAAGCAAAAGACTATACCTTTTTCTCAGCCCCTCATGGTACCTTCTCCAAAATCAACCATATAATTGGACACAAGACAGATCTCAACAAATATAAAAAGATCGAACTAATCCCATGCCTCTTATCAGATCACCATGGAGTAAGAGTGTTCTTCAATAGCAACAAAAACAACAGAAAATCCCCATACGCGTGGAGGCTGAACAATATTCTACTCAATGATACCTTAGTCCAGGAAGAAATAAAGAAAGAAATCAAAGAATTCTTAGAATTTAATGAAAATGAAGGCACAACATACCCAAATCTATGGGACACAATGAAAGCAGTGCTTAGAGGAAAACTCATAGCCCTGAGTGTCTCCAAAAAGAAACAGGAGAGAGCATATACTAGCAACTTAATGGCACACTTGCAAGCTCTGGAACAAAAAGAAGCAATTTCACCCGGGAGGAGTAGAAGACAGGAAATCATCAAACTCAGGGCTGAAATCAATCAAGTTGAAACAAAAAGAACTATACAAAGAATCAACAAAACCAGGAGCTGGTTCTTTGAGAAAATCAACAAGATAGATAAACCCCTAGCCAGACTTACTAAAGGGCACAGAGACAGTATTCAAATTAACAAAATTAGAAATGAAAAGGGAGATAACAACAGAAACTGAGGAAATTCAAAAAATCATCAGATCCTACTACAAAAACCTATACTCAACACAACTGGAGAATATGGAGGAAATGGACAATTTCCTAGACAGTTACCAAATACCAAAATTAAACCAGGATCAAATAGATCGTCTAAACAGACCCATAACCCCCAAAGAAATAGAAGGGGTCATAGACAGTCTTCCAACCAAAAAGAGCACAGGACCAGACGGTTTTAGTGCAGAATTCTATCAGACCTTCAAAGAAGTCCTGATACCGATACTCTTCAAATTATTCCACAAAATAGAAACAGAAGGAACACTACCCAACTCATTCTATGAAGCCACAATTACCCTGATACCAAAACCACACAAAGATCCAACTAAGAAAGAGAACTACAGGCCAATTTCTCTTATGAATATCGATGCAAAAATACTAAACAAAATACTTGCCAACCGAATCCAAGAACACACCAAAACGATCATTCACCATGATCAAGTTGGCTTCATCCCAGGGATGCAGGGATGGTTCAATATACGGAAATCCATCAACGTAATCCACTACATAAACAAACTCAAAGAAAAAAACCACATGGTCATCTCATTGGATGCTGAAAAAGCATTTGACAAAATTCAGCATCCTTTCATGCTAAAAGTCTTAGAAAGAACAGGAATTCAAGGCCCATATCTAAACATAGTAAAAGCAATATACAGCAGACCAGTAGCCAACATCAAGGTAAACGGAGAAAAACTTGAAGCAATCCCTCTAAAATCAGGTACTAGACAAGGCTGCCCCCTCTCGCCATATCTCTTCAATATAGTACTTGAGGTACTAGCTAGCGCAATTCGACAACAGAGGGAAGTCAAAGGGATACAAATCGGAAAGGAAGAAGTCAAACTATCACTATTTGCAGATGATATGATAGTATACTTAAGTGACCCAAAAACCTCCACCAGAGAACTCCTGCAACTGATAAACAACTTCAGCAAAGTGGCTGGCTATAAAATCAACTCAAGTAAATCAGTAGCCTTCCTATATGCAAAGGATAAGCAGGCCGAGAAAGAAATTAGGGAAATGACACCCTTCACAATAGCCACAAATGATATAAAGTATCTTGGAGTGATGCTAACCAAACATGTGAAAGATTTATATGACAAAAACTTCAGGTCTCTGAAGAGGGAAATTGAAGAAGACATCAGAAAATGGGAAAATCTTCCATGCTCGTGGGTTGGCAGGACTAATATAGTCAAAATGGCAACCTTGCCCAAAGCAATATACAGATTCAATGCAATCCCCATCAAAATCCCAACTCAGTTCTTCATAGAGTTAGAAAGAGCAATTCTCAAATTCATCTGGAATAACAAAAAACCCAGGATAGCTAAAACTATCATCAACAGCAAAAGAACTTCTGGGGGAATCAATATCCCGGACCTCAAGCAATATTACAGAGCAGTGGTATTAAAAACTGCATGGTATTGGTTCAGTGACAGGGAAGCGGATCAATGGAATAGGATCGAAGACCCAGAATTGAACCCACACATCTATGGCCAATTGATCTTCGACAAAGGAGCTGAAAACATCCAGTGGAAAAAAGATAGCCTTTTCAACAGATGGTGCTGGCTCAACTGGAGGTCAACATGCAGAAGAATGAGAATTGATCCACTCTTATCTCCTTGCACTAAGCTCAACTCCAAGTGGATCAAGGACCTCCACATAAAACCAGACACACTAAAACTAATAGAAAAGAAACTGGGGAAGACCCTTGAAGACATCGGCTCAGGGGAAAAAATTCCTGAACAGAACACCAATTGCTTATGCTCTAAGAGTAAGACTAGACAAATGGGACCTCATAAAACTACAAAGTTTCTGTAAAGCAAAAGACACTGTCAAAAGGATAAATCGGCAACCAACAAATTGCGAAAAAATCTTCACCAACCCC
The DNA here is from genome assembly GCA_964023405.1 of Apodemus agrarius. Classification (NCBI taxonomy): domain Eukaryota; kingdom Metazoa; phylum Chordata; class Mammalia; order Rodentia; family Muridae; genus Apodemus; species Apodemus agrarius. The sequence continues at coordinate 181,882,964 of OZ030005.1, forward strand.
ACATCCGACAGAGGGCTAATCTCCAATGTATACAAAGAACTCAAGAGGTTAGACCCCAGAAAACCAAATAACCCTATCCAAAAATGGGGTACAGAGCTAAAGAGACTTTTCACCTGAAGAAATTCGGATGGCTGAGAAACACCTTAAAAAATGTTCAACATCACTAGTCATTAGGGAAATGCAAATTAAAACAACCCTGAGATTTCACCTCACACCAGTCAGAATGGCTAAGATTAAAAACTCAGAAGACATCAGGTGTTGGCGAGGATGTGGAGAAAGAGGAACATTTCCTCCACTGCTGGTGGGAATGCAAGCTGGTACAACCACTCTGGAAATCAGTATGGTGGTTCCTCAGAAAACTGGACATGATACTTCCGGAGGACCCAGCCATACCACTCCTGGGAATATACCCAGAAGATTCACCAGCATGCAATAAGGATACATGCTCCACTATGTTCATAGCAGCTTTATATATAATAGCCAGAAGCTGGAAAGAACCCAGATGTCCCTCAACAGAGGAATGGATACAAAAAATGTGGTATATATACACAATGGAGTACTATTCAGCCATTAGAAACAATGAATTCATGAAATTCTTAGAGAAATGGATGGAGCTGGAGAACGTCATACTAAGTGAGGTGACCCAGTCTCAAAAGAATACCCATGGTATACAGTCACTGATAAGTGGATATTAGCCTAGAAGCTTGGAACACCAAAGACATATCAAGTGATGTCTCACAAGAAGAAAGGAGTGGACACTGGTGCTAGAATGGACCAAAACATCATTGTGGGAGAGTACAAGAACAGTAAGGTGGGAGGGGGTGGATGAGAGAGCACGGGGAGGGAAAAGGACATGTGAGACCTTTGGGGGTGGGGAACCAGAAAAAGGGAAATGAATTGTAAATATAGAATATATCCAATAAAAAATGCAAAAAAAAAAAAAAATGGAAGAGGCCAAAGACATGTGTACAATCACTGCTGTTAGTTTAAGAAATCCACTCAAAAGTGGATTAAAGTATCTGAGTGCAGAGTTTAGCCTCTCAATTGTTAGATGCCTAACAATCATAAATCTTCCTTGGAATATTCCCCCTGAGATCCATCCAAAACAGTAGATACTCAACGTTGACTTTCTATTCACTCCTCCTGAGTGGATTAGTGGCTCAATGTGCTCTGAATTCACAAGAATAGAATCCTAAGGAGCACTGCTTTACAGTCAGTGCCAAGGTAGTGGAGTTGGAGGAAGGTGTAAGTAGGCATCAATAGGCCTGGAGATCTTTTATATGAGGCTGAGAGCTCTGAAAGTGCTTGAGACTTCTGTGTCTACACACAGTACATAGAAGGAGGCGTGGAAGAGCGGGGGAAGGCTAGAGAAAGAGCAAGATAACAAAACAAACAAAATAAAACAAACAACAACACCAGGCCAATGATAGATGGAAGTTCAGTCTCTAAAAAGCACAAGGCAGAGTGGTGCAGAGCGGTGCAGGGCGGTGCAGGGCAGTGCAGGGTGGTGCAGGGCCATGCAGAGCTGCGACGTGGGCTGTCAATGGCAGAGACCAACAGAGGAGGACAAGGTGGCGGTGGGGGAGGGCCACTGAGCGTGAATGGACAACTAAAGAGTGTGTAGAGAGCCAAGACTAGACTCAACTTACGTAGTCAAGTTCTGTGGTAATGACAGAACTATTAGAAAACAAATCAGACGTATAAGAAGTTTATTTTCTTAAATTCAAGATGATATAAAATCTCTTTTTGTCAAAACACCATTTCTTCAGTCTCACTGATTGTATTGGGAATGGATAGATAAATATCCATGAATGCAAACTGAGATGACAATCATGATGATTTCTCTGATGTTTCTTAGGATTTCATACTTAAAACACAAACCAGACAAAGAACAGTTCAACAAACAGTCAAAATAGAATAGGACACACACTTATTTAAAAATGTGTCTTGAGCACTTACTACACTATGTCTAGGAAACCGCCCTTCTCTCATTTTCTCTCTAGATAGGAACAAAGCAGGCAGCAGTGCTTGCTCTCTTCAAATCGCAGCCAGCATGGCTGCTGGGAGAAGCGCTGGAGTGGGAGGAGCCAGGGGCAGCTCCAGGTGTGTTGCTCTAGTCCATGAGTGAGAAAGCAACACTGGAGTAGAGACCTGAGAAAGGTGAGCGCATCGTCAAGTGGGTAAATACAGAAGGAATTCAATGCAAAAGCCACAGAAGGGCAAAGGGCAGGATGTGCCAGGCATGACTAACGTGAGGCAGGGGCAGGGGCCAGTACGGCTGCTCCAGAATGAGTAGGAGAATTGTGAGATGGGGCTACACTGAAGCAGGACCAGGTAACAAAGGGCCTTGCTGGCTATTTTAACCACTTCAGCTTTCACCCCGAATGCCTCTGGAAACTCTAGACTCTCTTAAACACAGCCCAACTTGCATTTTAAAAACACTGGTGTTGGGGCTGGGGAAAACTCCCAGTCGGTAAAGGGCTTGCCATGCAAGCCTGAGGGCGAGTTTGGAAGGCCAGCACTCAGCCAAAACACTGGGCACGGAGAGACCCATAATCCCAGCACCAAGGAGGCAGGGGTGGGAAAATCCCTAGGGCTTATTGGCCAGCTGATCTAGCTAAATTGTTGAGTTCTGGGTTCAGTGGAATGTGTCTCAGAATGAAAGGTGGGGAGCAATTTAGGAAAACACATCATTTGGGCCTCTAGCACCTGCACACAGACAGACACACACACAGACATACACATAGACATATGCATAGACACACACAGACATATGCACAGACACACATAGACATACACATAGACATATGTATAGACACACACAGACATATGCATAGACACACACAGACATACACATAGACATATGCATAGACAGACACAGACACACACACAGACATATGCACAGACACACACAGACATACACATAGACCTTTGCATAGACACACACATACACATACACATAGACATAGACATAGACATAAACACACACAGACATATGCATAGATACACACATTGACACACATATAGACATATGCATAGATACACACATTGACAAACATAAACATATGCATAGACAGCACACAGACACACACAGAGACATATGTATAGATACATACATAGACCCATACATAGACATATGCATAGACATACATAGACACGCACATAGACATATGCATAGACACATATCAACATATGAATAGATGTACACATAGAAACACACATAGACACATACATAGACATATATATAGACATGCATAGACACACACATAGACACATACATAGATACACATATATACAGAGACAGAGACAGACATACATACAGAGAGACAGAGACAGACAGACAGACAGACAGACACACACACACACACACACACACACACACACCACATCACTGATGTGCGCTGAAAGAGACTGTAGTGGGCAAGAATAAGCAGCACATGCTTATGCTTAGCCCAAAGAGTTTTAGGATCTTGGAAGTTGACGAAATCTGTGCTCCCACACAGAATTAGAACTTCCCACCCTTCTTTGATAAACTACATTTCTCATGTCCCCAAATCATTACAGGCTTGTTGACTGTCTGGCATGTCCTTTCTCCTCATTTCTTCACTCTTCATAGCAAGATCAATGGTTTCCTGTGTGGGAATTTCTGACTTGCCAAGTGGAGACATTACATCTCTGTTCTGTCTTGGCTCTTTATCTGTTTCTATTATCCCAATTAGCTAATCAGACTTATTGTTCAACTCTGCCTTTCTCTCTCAAGGCAGACTGGAACATCAATTCAGAATCTGGTGCATAATAAACCTTACTAAATTCCTGACTCACAGGTGTTATTTTAAACCAGTCAGTGCCATTCACTGTGTGCCCTAGCTCTCCAACCTCAGCTACCACAGTTCCCTGTTCATTTCCTGTTAGATCATGGCCATTGATGCACACTATGAAATGCATTAAAAAAATAGACTCATTGTTTTCAGTTCCCATCTAGAGTGAACAATGCTACTGAGTCCTAGGTGTCACCTGACAGAGGCTTTAAAGGGAGAAAAGCAAGGAAATGAGGAAAGTGCGAACAGAAACTCAGAGTGAGGCACACTGAACAGACCCTGCCTATTGGCATTCAGAGGTGTACATCAGTTAACCTGGAAACCATTTGGCTTGGTAAGTACAACCAACAGGGGGCATTTAATTGTAGCAATTAAGAGAGAGAAGTCTGAAAACTGCCAAGGAGAACATAGCCATTTTGAAAGGGTGAAGATAGCTTTAAACTGAGAGCTTAATGTCCCCGGTTAGCCAGGGCAATGAAACCTTAACTAGGATATAAAGAACTCAGCATAAACGCCTGCACTTAACCAAGGCTGTTGGAGGAGAATGGGATTTTGGAAATGTCTGTGAATAAAAAATGACAGCACTATCAGAAGCCTTGGGGCTGGAGAGTAATTGTCGCATCAATCATTTTAACTAGATTAAAGGGAACACTGAGTGCTGCGAGTACAGCGGGTCTTCTGGATCCCATTAGGAACCATCTCAATGATGACAGGAGGGAGTCACAGGAGACCCTGACATTGGTGAAGAGGCCAATAGTGCTATTAAAAAACGTGATCCTAAAACAAGTTTCCAAAAGTGTCAATAGTCATTCTAGAGAATAATTTGGAATATCTATTAAAAATGTGAATATTCTAAAATCGTACATATTTATATAAGTATATATATTTATATACATACACATACATACATACATACATACATACATGTCTAGGCATCTCTCCATATATTATTTCTTAATATATACACACATATAAATTTCTAATATGTATAAAATAGTAAGAATTATTCTAGAAACAACAGATTTCTAGCATAAATGAAGATTCCTAACACCAAGATCTTGGTTTGTAATTATAATTTCCTAACAAAACATGCTAGAGCTTCATGAAGAAATGGCTGCTAGGGCAAGGCTAGAGATCATGCAAGATGTACCTAGGAGAGTTTGTGGTGACAGAGTTTAAGGAAGTGATTAAGCATGATGGAGATACATAAAGCGCTCATGGCAGCGGACCATAAGAAATCCTTCCTTTCAGGACCAAAGCGGAGAGAATTTTAACAAAATAAAAAGTGTTATATGTGGGTCGTGATTCTGTCATGACAGAGAGCGTGGGCCACAATCCCTGCCTCTCCTCCATCCATACGTCATCTAGAAACACTGCTTCTGAGCTGGGTATGAACGCCACAGCATGGGGCCCTCTGCTTTTTCCAGCTACTTTGCCTCATGTAGTGCATGGATCTATTCCACTGCCTAGTCTGCTGCTCAGAGAAGCTCTTTCTACCAACAGAGTTAACCTTAGCAATATCGCTTGACAGGAGCCACCCTTCTTGTGGCCCTCACACATCCTCTGTGCAGGTACCAGAGCCATCAGACTGTCCCCAATCATCTGCATCCCTGAGCACAGTGGGTCACTGCTACGGCACACAAGGGTCCATATTCATAAAGTATATCCAAAGAAACTATGAGTGGAGGACACGATGCTGTTTACCAGTATATCCACTAAACAACTTCCCTATCTAAAACTTGGAAGAATGTGGAAAGGGGTGGGGGTGGGGGTCAGAAAGACTGTAAGAGCCAGAGGACCAGGAAGGCTGCTGTGAGACTGTGACAGGGAAGTGAACCTAGAAGTGACAGGGAAGCTAAACCCATGACACTTCAACACCCAAAGAGGGCCTGAATAAGGATAACACAAACAGTCATGCCATCAGGGATCAGGGAAGCCACATGGGCCCCACCCTTAGACAGAGAACTATAGGCAAGTAAGGATTGCTAAGAAAGGGAGAATCTGTCTCTCCCAGGGAAGAGACTCCGAATTGGTCATCCAATTCCAAGTGGTCAGCTCTGATATCACACACACAAGTGACACCAAATGGACTCAGCAGGTTGTATTTATATATTTATGCACATGTGTACATACATATGTAACAATAACTTTTAAAGAAAAATAGGCCATTAAATTTTGAGAGGGAGTAGGGGTCACCAGGGACAGGTAGGAGGGAGGATATTGAAGGAAATAATGTAATTATATCTTAATTATAATTTAAGAGTTTAAATTGGAGTCTGACTTCTAGGCATAACGATGCAATCCTATGTATATATGTGTATATGAGTGTAGCCTTGCAAATACGCAGCACCCAGAACCTCTACACAGACACTGAACTGGCTTAAGTCTTTCTTTCCCATCAACTCTCCACTGCCACCAATCCAATCCTATCTTGGTGTCTCCTGCTTAGGAAAACGAAATGATTGCAAATGAGAGTCAAAATGGTCCAAGGAGACAGGGAGTGGATGGGGTGGGAGTCTAGAAATGGCAGGTATAGCAGCCAGGAGACAAAAGGAAGGCCATCTTGAATGGGGTAAGTGGCATGCATTGAAAATTCCTGATACAAGGTGACAGTTCATTAGCTAAAGGCTTGGTGGCAGTGATTTGAGAAAATACCCATCTGGGTAGAGGGATGTAGTTTTAATAATTCAGGGACTGAAAATATATAGGAGGGAATGTCTACAAAGAGAACAGAGTTTTAGGTTATACGCAGCTGAACTGAGATTCCCGAATCAAAGCGGTAAGCTGAGTGCGGTAAATAGGTAAGAGAATGAACGCAGTTGAAGGGAAGTATGGAGAGCTGGGTACTTACAGGACTGCAGAGGAGCTTGGATGTTGAATCAACTCTGCTCTGTTATACTGCTAAGAGATTGTTGGAACCACCCAAAACTCTAAAATATGGGTTAGGGGTATCTGGTTGGATGTTTCAGGTATTTGAAGTAAAGGCCTCATTGAACACCAAATGTTTTCAAGGTGGCTTCCGAGTAATAGGTAATACCCAGATGGTGTTAGAAAATGCAGAGAATGCTCTGCCCATTCAAGGCAATAGATAACCCCACAGCGGTTGTTCCTATTAGTGTCCTTGCCCATGGTCAAATAACTACAATAGAATAAGGATAGTTCAGCATAACCCAAGTAAATAAATAAAAACAGTATGTAGCCAGAGTCATGAGAATTCCCAGGAGGAGCCAAGGGTGTTCTCCTGGAACTGGTTTAAAGGCATTTGATCAAGAAACTGATTTTTAGGTTACTTTCTTGGATATAAGATTTAATGTCCTGGCAATAATCATTGGATATGGGACAAAATTAATGCTACTGTCATGTTTAGAAGCTAGGAAGAGTTGTGACCACAGGGAGCAAACTGCAAGTGTCACAGGTTCACTAACTGACTATAGAGGCAGGTCTGAGGGGCTGCGAGAAGCGTCCATGCTCAAAAAGGCCATGTCCATACAAAGGCCAGAAGACAGCCTGAGGATTATGTGACAGAGAGACTCTAAAGGATGTGTACACCTGGAACCTAATGCTTAACACGACATCTTAAATGGAAGACTTTTAAATTTTTATTCTGGGTTGTGATTACAGAGATTCCAATCCATAGTTCTAGACTCAATTAGTGTAAGGCAGGAGGTAATGGTGGAAGGAGCTTGGGCAAAGGAAACTGTTTACCTCATGGTAGACAAAGGAGAGGGGACCGGAGACCATCAGTCACACTCCTGGAGACTTACTCTCTCTAGGCAGGTCTCACCCTCTATAGTTTCCACCATCTCCCTAAATAGTGCTCCAAGCTGAAGACAAAGTATTTAATGCGTGAGCCAGGGAGAGAACATTCCACATTCAAACCTCAGTTTCCACTATTCATCAAGGCTGGTATGGGCATGCTTCAAAGAGGAACATCAAACTACTAACAACACGGACAATGACATGTATCTACAGGCAAATTTTTGGTCTTGTCAAAACCATGAGGATGATTTGTGAAGGAGGTAGGCAAGCTGGCAGATACAGGGGTTGATGCTTACTTTCTAAAAGCCAAGTGATTAGCAAGATCAGAGGGACGCCAGCTGAGCTTCCTACTCAGAGGCATGTGGAAAGAGCAAAACACGACGTCCCTAGAAGTAAATATACGGACAGAAATATGGGTCCGTATAACTAAGGGCCATGCCCCCTAAAAGAAACAAAAACCAAAATGGATCAGTGGGATTTGGTGGACAATCGCCCTAATGAACCGTTTTGATCACTTGATAGTTCCTGGTACAGAACAGATTTTCAGGTAACAAACCTTTTAACTGAAGAAATGGTCAGGTCTTTAGGAGAAAATCATAGGATTATATACTATTATAATTCTCCTTCTCCAGAAGAGTCTGTGGCTATCTACTAAGGCTACTAAATTAAAGAAAAGTGACTACTCAGACACTGAGAGGGAGGTTTACACAGTGGGCCGTGGTACTGGGACCAGGGAAGTACTGCCATGATGCTCATCCTGGAGTGTAGCAAATACAGACGTATGTAACAAATAGAGTTCCAGAATTATGCTTAATTAAAATTAGATGTCTACCATTTGTTGACTAATTTTATTCACTGTTAAGAATGGGTATGAAAAAGAGGTGCTTCATGCCTTGAACATGGCCACAAAATATCAACCATCCATAGTCAAATTCTAGAGAGAAAATGGCATTAGTAATGTTGCCTGAGACTTATTGTTGAGAACTGAAATTCTGAACAGTGCTCAGTTGTGTGTTGTTTTTTTCCTATGGGCACGATCATTGGATATTTTGGAGCAGGTCCCAAGAGCTCTAAATGAGAGACAAAATAATTCAACATTAGTGCTCTGATCATCTTTTACTAGTTCTCTTTGGCAAGGCTAATGTTTGAGAAAAATGTTTTTATCTGCTCCACATGTCCAGCAGTGATTGTGATTGGGGAAAGCAGAGGCTGGAGAGCCACAGCTATTAGAACAATCACTACCACCACCAAAAAATAAAATAAAATAAAAATAAAAAAAGAAGAAGACGAAGGAAAGAAAGAAAGAAAAAAAAGAAATCACAGTATGTAGAAAGGATCAGGCCAGTGTTGTTCTGGCCTCTTGGCACTTGTGTGTTTGCCGGTGTTGCACATATGGGAGAAAGTTCCCCAGCCAGCTATCTGCACAATTAGATCAGAACTCTGGTGATGACTCAGGGTCCCAACTCATCCCAACCCCCATTCCCAGCTAATTGCATCCTCTTTTCTTTTGCTCATCATAGTGCTGGTGGGCGAGGCATTAGGCTGGCCAGGGAAAGCAGCAGGGCAGATGCTGCAAGTTTAAGTGAAATCAGGTGTTGCCTTCCCCAGAGTGAGATCTGGAAAATGTCAGCTGTTAAGTAATAGATATTGGCAGCCAAACACTCGGCCTTTTCCACTGGGCTCAGTCTTGCTTCTCCCTACCAGAAGTACTTGGGTTTTCCCCCTTTCTCACATTGCCCGATCTTTTTTTAAAATCTTTTTAGAGTTCATCGAATAAGAATCTCCATTTTGTAGATTTTCATCTAACATGATGCTTAACATGTTAGGAATGGGAGGGTTGGGGATAAAGGAATCTGCAAGGACCCGACACTCTCGCACTGATGACACCCAAACTTCCACCTGCCGAGATAGTGCAAAGAATTTTTTGAGGAGAGGGGAATACAATTGAATCCTGACCATTTTCAGAATCCAGCAGAAACACAGCACCAAAAATTGCTAAAGTAAACTATCCCACAGTGTTGAGAGAGCAGCTCAACTTTCATTGTCCTCTGCTAAGTCCGCCTGGAGCTGCTTCACTGCAGAGTTGCAGTCCAGATTGAAGAGCCATGCACGTGTGCATGCACAGCTGATTTACAATAATCTCTATTGTGTTTGGCTGATCTGCATTACATGCCTCCATGTGTGCTAGGACTGAAAGCCCCGTCTTCTCTGGGGAATGCGTCTTACCCTTGGATCCACCTCACACTGACCCCGCTGAAACATGGATCATTGAAGGTGTGACAGTGAGGTCAGTGTCACTGACTGCTGCTGTCGTCTAGCTGGGGCAAACACAATCTAGAACGAAACCCAGCAAAACTGGGTTTAGTTGATGCCTAGGGAAAAAGCTAATGAAACAACTTCAAAATGTGAAATTCTGACAAACTCGCCAGCAACTACCAGGAAAGACCCTGGGCTCAACAGTCTTCTACGCCAGCCCTTTTCATTCAACAGGAAAGAGCCTGGTCTCAACAGTCTTCTACGCCAGCCCTCTTCATTCAACAAGAAAGAGCCTGGTCTCAACAGTCTTCTACGCCAGCCCTTCTCATTCAACAAGAAAGACCCTGGTCTCAACAGTCTTCTACGCCAGCCCTTCTCATTCAACAAGAAAGAGCCTGGTCTCAACAGTCTTCTACGCCAGCCCTTCTCATTCAACAAGAAAGACCCTGGTCTCAACAGTCTTCTACGCCAGCCCTTCTCATTCAACAAGAAAGAGCCTGGTCTCAACAGTCTTTTACGCCAGCCCTCTTCATTCAACATTGCATCTGCACAGTCCAATCTGTCTTGAAGGCTTTACCTTGTACCTTTAGCTAATATTTTAAACCAACAATGAAAGTTAAAGAGCTGGGGACTTGTCCAAAATTCACATCTACCATGTTAAGAAACTTTATCTAAATGTCTCGTGTGAGTTTCAAACTATCCATGTAAAACATAATCTTAGAAACTAACACATAGTAAATCTCTTTCTCCTCTAATTCCCTGAGTTGATGGATGTCAGCCATTTTTAGTAATTCTGAAATGATTACGTGTTCCTCCCTGTCTGTCCTCTACCACAGCTAGAGTTGGTCACAGCAGCCATCTTCTAACATCGTTCCAGACTGGACCTCAGGACCTTACCACCACTACTCAGATTCAACCCACTAAATTCTTTACCCAAAGGCCTGCCATGCATGTCCTCCTCTTAGCATCCTTCAAACCTGTCTCTATACTGAAGCTTGTCCACACACCCTTTATGTAGAATCCCTGTCAAACAGTTAAATAGACTCTAACCATAAGGAAACAATACTATACATTCACATTTGGAGATATTCTACAAGGAAACTAATCTGTATTCTTAAAACATACAGCAAAAAATGTGAATGTCACCAAAGACAAAGTATGATTAGGGAAATCTGTGGTAGAGTTAAAGAAAGCTGAAAGTAAGTAGGACCCTTTGAAGTCTCTAAGATTGACAGGGAGGGCAGTGGGTTAGCTACCATTCATCTTATTGTGCTGTCCAGAAGATACTCAGGATAAATGGCTAACTGCGGTGCCTATTGCCCCACTAAAAGTACACGCTGGCTTCCAGGCCGCAACATGCACCTACCTCTAACAGTCTTTGGTGGGATCCTGGCTCTGCCTACCCTGCCCCTACCATAAATGTCTCCACTTCTGGGCTTCCCTTCTCCAGCTTCTTATTCCTGTATACTCTTCAGCTCACTGCTCCTCTCTTTGTCCTCCTCTTTTGGTCTCCTTGACCCATACTTTCTTTTTCACCGCCTCTTGCCCCCCCCCAATAGCCAAGTCCACTCTGCTGACCATGGTCAGAGGCATTTCTCTAGACTCATCTTTATATCTATAATTCCCCTCAACCATATCTTGGAGTGGTCATGTTCTCACTTTATACTTATACAATATGGTATTGTATAGTTATACAGTGATGGTATTATGGTTACTAAAAAGAATACCTTTAATAATAGGAGGTGCATTTAATATTTAACAAAAACTGAAGGTAGCTAAGAAAGGGAATGTGGTAAAATGTAGGCAATTGATGGAATCTAGTCTTTAAGCTTTTCTCAAAGTTTCAATTTCAGAATAAAAAATTGTGGAGGAAGGAAAAAGAAAAGGAGGAAGGGAGAGAAAGAGAGAATAGGAGGAAGTGAAGGATGAAGTGAGGAAAACAGGACTGAAGGCAGGGAGAAGGGAGGGAAGGAAATGAGAGAGAGAGAGAGAGAGAGAGAGAGAGAGAGAGAGAGAATGTTACTAAACTGAAACTTTTCTCAGTAGATAGATACCTATAAAAATAAGAGAATTTCTTGAAGATTAAAAAATAAAAAATCTAGAAGTATAAAAATTCTACATTCTTATTACATACACAAACTTACTCAAGAAGAATTAAATAATTCAAATATATCTAATACAGTTAAAGCCACAATAGTCTCCCAACAAAGAAAACTCAAGGATTGGAAAACTTTTACTTATGAATTCCAACCATATCTTTAAAGAAGTTTCAGTGACCCTAATGCTTCCTACTTAACATGACATGATAACCCTAAGGGTGCAGTAGTGGCACACATATCTTGGAGGCAACCAACAGCTCTCTAATCGAACTTAAGATGAATTCAACACAGGGGACACTCTATCTGGTACTAGAAATCAAGCTCATTACTAAGTGTTACTGAAGCCACAGATACTGGAGAAGAATCTACAGCTACTACTTAACTAAACTACCATAATCCATAATAACAAACTAAACATTTGTCCTTATACTTACAGATAAGTGTAACCTCCACTCCTCACCAGAGAGACTTTTCTTTGCAAAAGATTGATACCACTACAGAAAATCACAACCAATCAAATGGCAGAACTGTAGAGCTCCCATCCCAATGGACACAAAACACTTCTGCACCTAAAGCTCAGGAATACTGTGCACCAGGGAATTCGCTGTCATATTGTGTTTCCAGCAATGTCAGAGATTATACCTATAAAGTCTCACCAACATGACAGGTCATGACATGGCTTGAATAAGGATGACACCAATAGAAATGCTAAAGTAGGTGTGGAAAATACCATGAGGTCTCAACCCTACACAGCTTCAGCAACTAAGAGATGGTGAGAATGAGGAAACAGTCTCCCTGGGAAGAGCTCACCACTTGGTTATTCAACACTAGAGAGGAATCCTTCAAAACATACACACAACTAACATTGTACAGGTCATAGTTAGGGATAAACATGTATATGCATATATGCATAACAACAAAAAAGTTACAAAACTGAAAGAGAACAGGGAAGAGGATACAAGAATGTTAATAATGAAGAAAAGAAAAGCATAAATTATATTATAATCTCAAAAATAAAGCCAAGTAAAAAAGTATTTAACTGTGTCATAGATGTATGTAATGTACTTTTACTTATTTTCATTTCTGGTTACCTTCTCTAATCCTCCTTTCTCTAGAACTGAAGTCCCTCTTCTCAACAAGTCATCCTCCTCACTTCCACATGTCTTCTGTGTGTGACCCATTGAGATTTTTAAGGTTGCCTGTATACATGGGTTAGAATGTATGCACTGGGAAATCTGATTTTTTACAAAAATGCTAAAAGCACCCAATGATGCTGGGAAAACTAGATATCTACATGTAGACTTCCTACATAGAACCCCAATTAATTAGGAAATAATGCTGAAAATTGATACATAGGGTCTTATCAATTTTAAAAAGCTTCTACACAGCAAGGGAGCTGTGGATCCCTGAAGAGGCAGCCAACCTCTTGTCATGGAAGACAATCTTGGCCAGCTATATATCTAACAGAGGCGCACTTTCTAGAATTTACAAAGAATTCAAAACCAACAAGGCAAACAGACAATCAACGAATAGAAGTTGGAACTGAACAGAGTTATAAATTAATTAAAAAAGAAAAAGTAGCCCAGCCAGGTGTGGGCTCTGTGCCCTGAAGGCGGACCCCTCACTCCCTGAAGCCTCCGCCATCGCCATCTTCCCAGCTGTTTTGAACCAGCCAGTGGAACCAGGTACCCGAGATATCCCGAGTTTAAGACCTTTGAGGACTCAGGCCTTGAGCAGGAGCTGCGCACAGAGGAGCGGGTCCAGGGCCCCAGCCAGGCGTGGGCTCTGTGCCCTGAAGGCGGACCCCTCCCCCTGCCCCTCCCCCCCGCCCCCCCCCCCCGCACTCGCTGCAGCCTCTGCCATCTTCCCAGCTGTTTCTTTTTTTTTCTTTCTTTTTTTTCTTTTTTTTTATTGTATATATTCTATATTTACAATTCATTTCCCTTTTTCTGGTTCCCCACCCCCAAAGGTCCCACATGTCCTTTTCCCTCCCCCTGCTCCCGCATCCACCCCCTCCCACTTTACTGTTCTTGTACTCTCCCACAATGATGTTTTGGTCCATTCTAGCACCAGTGTCCACTCCTTTCTTCTTGTGAGACATCACTTGTTTTGTGATTTGTGTCTTTGGTGTTCCTAGCTTCTAGGCTAATATCCACTTATCAGTGACTGTATACCATGGGTATTCTTTTGAGACTGGGTCACCTCACTTAGTATGACATTCTCCAGCTCCATCCATTTCTCTAAGAATTTCATGAATTCATTGTTTCTAATGGCTGAATAGTACTCCACTGTGTATATATACCACATTTTTTTGTATCCATTCCCCTGTTTCAAACCAACAAGCGGAACCAGCAGGTGGAAACAGGTACCCGGAGTTTGAGACCTCTGGGGACTCAGGCCACCTGTCAGCAATCTGTGAGCAGGAACCCCGCAGGGCAGTGGTTAAGGTGTCCCAGTCCTGGGGAAATAGCCTTACAAGCCCACAGGAGGTTCAAGCACCAGCTAATAACTACAGGACCAACTAACACCAGAGATAAACAGATGGCAAAAAGCAAATGTAAGATCTTTACTAACAGAAATCAAGGCAATATGGCAGCATCTGAACCCAGTTCCCTGACAGCAATAAGTCTCGGATACCCCAACACACCAGAAAAACAAGACTCAGATCTAAAATCACTAGTCAGGATGCTGATAGAGGAACACTTAGATAAATTTCTTAAAGTAATAAAGGAGAAAATGGATCAAAAGCTAGAAGCCCTTACAAGGCAAACACAAAAATCACTTAAAGAAATTCAGGAGAATATGGATCAAAAAATGGATGCCAATGAGGGGGAAACACAAAAATCACTTAAAGAAATACAAGAGAACGTGGGCCAACAAATAGAAGTCATAAAAGAAGAAACACAAAAATCCCTTAAAGAATTACATGAAAACAAAAACAAGCATGTGAAAGATCTGAGCAAAACCATCCAGAATCTAAAAACAGAAGTAGAAACAGCTAAGAAATTGCAAAGGGAGACAACATTGGAGATAGAAAACCTTGGGATGAAATCAGGAGTCAGAGATGCAAATATCAACAATAGAATACAAGAGATAGAAGACAGAATCTCAGATGCTGAAGATACCATAGGAACCATGGATTCAACAATTAAAGAAAATGCAAAACGCAAAAAGCTGGTAACCCAAAACATTCAGGAAATCCAGGACACAGTGAGAAGACCAAACCTAAGGATTATAGGTATAGATGAGAGTGAAGATCTACAACTTAAAGGGCCAGCAAATATCTTCTACAAAATTATGGAAGAAAACTTCCCCAACCTAAAGAGAGAGATGTCCATGAATATACAAGAAGCCTACAGAAGCCCAAACAGACTAGACCAGAACAGAAATACCTCCCGTCACATAATAATCAAAACCCCAAATGTACTAAACAAAGAAAGAATATTAAAGGCAGTAAGAGAAAAAGGCCAAGTAACATATAAAGGAAGACCTATCAGAATTACATCAGACTTCTCACCTGAGACCATGAAAGCTAGAAGATCCTGGGCAGATCTCATGCAGACTCTAAGAGAACACAAATTACAGCCAAAACTACTATATCCAGCAAAACTCTCAATCGCCATAGATGGGGAAACCAAGGTATTCCATGACAAAACCAAATTTGCACGATATCTATCCACAAACCCAGCCCTACAAAGGATAAGAGGGGAAAAACACCAACACAGGGAGGGGGGGACTACACCCCAGAAGAAGCAAGATAGAAACCCCCTCTCATCAAACCCAAAAGAAGAGAACCACTCAAATATAAAAAATAACGCCCAAAATGTCAGGAATTACTATTCCTTAATATCTCTTAACATCAATAGACTCAATTCCCCAATAAAAAGACACAGACTAACAGGCTGGATATGGAAACAGGACCCTACATTTTGTTGCATGCAGGAAACACATCTCAGTGTCAAAGCAAACACTACCTTAGAGTAAAAGGCTGAAAGACAATTTTACAAGCAAATGGTCCCAGGAAACAAGCGGGAGTAGCCATTCTAATATCAGATAAAATTGACTTTCAATCTAAAGTCATCAAAAGAGACACGGAAGGTCACTTCTTGCTGGATAAAGGGAAAATCCACCAAGAAGAATTCTCAATACTGAACATCTATGCTCCAAATGTAAGGGCACCCTCATTCGTAAAAGAAACTTTACTAAAGCTTAAAGCACACATTGCACCTAACACATAATTGTAGGTGACTTCAACACTCCACTCTCCTCAATGGACCGAGCAGGAAAGCAGAAACTAAACAGGGGCACAGTGAAACTAATTGAAGCTTTGGACCAATTGGATTTAACAGATATATATATAGAACATTTCATCCTAAAGCAAAGGAATATACCTTTTTCTCAGCACTACATGGTACCTTCTCCAAAATCGATCATATGATTGGTCACAAGACGGACCTCAACAAATACAAGAAGACCGAACTAATCCCATACCTCCTATCAGATCACTATGGAGTAAAAGTGGTCTTCAATAGCAAGAAGAACAACAGAAAGCCCACATACACATGGAAACTGAACAATACTCTACTCAATGACACCTTGGTCAAGGAAGAAATAAAGAAAGAAATCAAAGACTTTTTAGAATTCAATGAAAATGAAGGTACGACCTACCCAAATCTATGGGACACAATGACAGCAGTGATAAGAGGAAAACTCATAGCCCTGAATGCCTCCAAAAAGAAACTGGGAAGAGCATACACTAGCAACTTAACAGCACACCTGAAGGCCCTGGAACAAAAAGAAGCTAATTCATCCAGGAGGAGTAGAAGACAGGAAATCATCAAAATTAAGGGCTGAAATCAATCAAGTAGAAACAAAAAGAACCATACAAAGAATCAACAAAGCCAAGAGCTGGTTCTTTGAGAAAATCAACAAGATAGATAAACCCTTAGCCAGACTAACCAGGGGGGCACAGAGACAGTATCCAAATTAACAAAATTAGAAATGAAAAGGGGGATATAACAACAGAAACCGAGGAAATTCAAAAAATCATCAGATCCTACTACAAAAGCCTATACTCAACACAACTGGAGAATCTGGAGGAAATGGACAATTTCCTAGACAGATACCAAATACCAAAATTAAATCAGGATCAATTAGATCACCTAAACAGTCCCCTAACCCCTAGAGAAATAGAAGGGGTTATAGAAAGCCTCCCAACCAAAAAAAGTACGGGACCAGATGGTTTTAGTGCAGAATTCTATCAGACCTTCAAAGAAGTCCTAACACCAATACTCTTCAAACTATTCAACAAAATAGAAACAGAAGGAACACTGCCTAGCTTGTTCTATGAAGCCACAGTTACGTTGATACCAAAAACCACACAAAGATCCAACAAAGAAAGAGAACTACAGGCCAATTTCCCTTATGAATATTGATGTAAAAATACTAAATAAAATTCTTGCCAACCGAATCCAAGAGCACATCAAAAACAATAATTCACCATGATCAAGTAGGCTTCATCCCAGGGATGCAGGGACGGTTCAATATACGAAAATCCATCAATGTAATCCACTACATAAACAAACTAAAAGAAAAAAAAACACATGGTCATCTCATTAGATGCTGAAAAAGCATTTGGCAACATTCAGCATCCTTTCATGGTAAAAGTCCTGGAATGAACAGAAATCAAGGCCCATACCTAAATATAGTAAAAGTAATATACAGTAAACCAGTAGCCAACATCAAACTAAATGGAGAGAAACTTGAAGAAATCCCACTAAAATCAGGGACTAGACAAGGCTGCCCTCTCTCTCCATATCTTTTCAATATAGTACTTGAAGTTCTAGCGAGAGCAATTACACAACATAAAGAAGTCAAAGAGATACAAATTGGAAAGGAAGAAGTCAAACTATCACTTTTTACAGATGATATGATAGTATATGTAAGTGACCCAAAAAACTCCACCAGAGAACTCCTACAGCTCATAAACAACTTCAGCAAAGTGGCTGGTTATAAAATCAACTCAAGCAAATCAGTAGCCTTCTTATACTCAAAGGACAAGCAGGCTGAGAAAGAAATTAGGGAAATAACAGCCTTCAAAATAGCCACAAACAATATAAAGTATCTTGGCGTGACTTTAACCAAACAAGTGAAAGATCTGTATGACAGGAACTTCAAGTCCTTGAAGAAAGAAATTGAAGAAAACCTCAGGAAATGGAAAAATATTCCATGATCTTGGATTGACAGAATCAATATAGTAAAAATGACCATTTTGCCAAAAGCAATCTACAGATTCAATGCAATCCCCAACAAAATCCCAAATCAATTCTTCATAGATCTAAAAAGAGCAATTCTCAAATTCATCTGGAGTAACAAAAAATCCAGGATAGCTAAAACTGTTCTCAACAATAAAAGGACTTCTGGGGGAATCAATATCCCTGACCTCAAGCAGTACTACAGAGCAATTGTGTTAAAAACTGCATGGTATTTGTACAGTGACAGGCAAGTAGAACAATTGAAGAGAATTGAAGACCCAGAAATGAACCCACAGACTTATGGTCACTTGATCTTTGATAAAGGAGCTACAACCCATCCAGTGGAAAAAAGACAGCCTTTTCAACAAATGGTGCTGGTCCCACTGGAGGTCAACATGCAGAAGAATGCGAATTGACCCACTCTCATCTCCTTGTACCAAGATCAACTCCATGTGGATCAAGGACCTCCACATAAAACCAGACACACTGAAACTAACAGAAAAGTAACTTGGGAAGACCCTGGAGGATATGGGCACAGGGGGAAAGTTTCTGAACAGAACACCAATAGCTTATGCTCTAAGATCAAGAATTGACAAATGGGACCTTCTAAAATTACAAAGTTTCTGCAAGGCAAAGGACACTGTCAGAAGGACAAAACAGCAACCAACAAATTGGGAAAAGATCTTCACCAACCCCACATCTGACAGAGGGCTAATATCTAATATATACAAAGAATTCAAGAAGAAAGACCCCAAAGAACCAAATAACCCTATCAAAAATGGGGTACAGAGCTAAACAAAGAATTTTCACCAGAAGAAATTCAGATGGCTGAGAAGCAACTTAAGAGATGTTCAACATCATTAGTCATCAGGGAAATGCAAATCAAAACAACCCTGAGATTCCACCTCACACCAGTCAGAATGGCTAAGATTAAAAACTCAAGGGCTAACAGGTGCTGGCGAGGATGTGGAGAAAGAGGAACACTCCTCCACTGTTGGTGGGATTGCAAGATGGTACAACCGCTCTGGAAATCAGTCTGGTGGTTCCTCAGAAAATTGGGCATGATACTTCCAGAGGACCCTGTCATACCACTCCTGGGCATATGCCTAGTGGATTCCCCTGCATACAATAAAGACACATGCTCCACTATGTTCATAGCAGCCTTATTTATAATAGCCAGAAGTTGGAAGGAGCCCAGATGTCCCTCAAAGGAGGAATGGATACAAAAAATGTGGTATATTTATACAATGGAATACTACTCAGCAATTAAAAATAATGAATGCACGCAATTTGTAGGCAAATGGTTGGGGGTGAGAGGGGTGTTGGGGAATGGGCTGAGGGAAGAGGACTTATGGGACACATGGTGAGGGGGGAACTGGGAAAGGGGAAAGCCTTTGGAATGTAAACAAAAAATATAGAAAATAAAAAAATATATCAAAAAAAGTAAAAAAAAAAAAAAAGAAGAAAGAAAAAAAGAAAAAACCCAAACAGAAACAAAAACAAAAACAAAAAAAATAAATAAAATAAAGCAATACAATACTTAAAAATAAAAACAGCTT
The DNA here is from genome assembly GCA_964023405.1 of Apodemus agrarius. NCBI lineage: Eukaryota > Metazoa > Chordata > Mammalia > Rodentia > Muridae > Apodemus > Apodemus agrarius. The sequence continues at coordinate 181,902,709 of OZ030005.1, forward strand.
CTGTCATCTCAGCACCATGTAAATCTTTCCTACTATGAGACACATTAAACTTGGTGTGAAAATATGGAATGGCTGTATGAGCTTAGAAACTGGTCCACTGAGTAATAAATGAATCTATAAAATAGAAAAAGAAAAAGAAAAGAGAATACAAATGGCCAATAAACATTTTTAAAAGTAACCAGCATCCTAAACCACCATGGGATGTAAATGAAAGCACCCTGCATTTCCGCCCCATAGCAGTCAGAATGACTATTTATAAGGAAACAAAGGACAACATCCACTTGCAAGTGTGATGGGGAAGGGGAGACTGTGGGTGAGGGTCAACTAACACAGCCACCATGGAATCAGTGTGCATACCCCACCCCAGAAGACGGTTATGGTAGCAACCAGCCACTTTCTGATTGGACCCAAGATCTATTCCATGAGCTAGAACCTATACCTGGTACTGTAAAGGGTCAGGGACCTCTGGGTAGGTGACGCCTAGGTCCCGGGGCAGAATGCCATACCATTGTCTCCCTAAATGGACAAAGGAGGAAAATGACCCCTCACAGAGCAGAGCGGCCCTCACGCCTCATCTGAGGGGCTTCTCCTTGCAGACTGCTGTTAACACTTGACACAGCCAAAGTGTGAATTAAAAGATTGTGGAGTGCTCAGTCCCAAAAGTTACAAAAATATCACACCCTTCCACCCAGGGCTCTGGGATTTGAGAAAGACAGAGTAGGAAGATTTAAGAACCAGAGGTGGCATAAATATTAAGTGGGTATTTTCCAGAAATCACAGGGCAGTTGCCCACGGGAACTCAGTGATGTGACAGCATACACCAAATTCACACAAGTTTAAGGCAGAAAAATTCCAGTGCACAGAATTGTGAAGAACTTGTAGAACGAAATTAAAGGACCCAAGAATCAGTATGAAGCGAGGACAATGATTGTTAGGGGTCAAAGCTGTCACAGTAACAAGAGGGTATGACATCAGATCTTGAGAAACGAGTAAGGTAGATACAGGAGATTTAGAAACAATTCTGCAGTGACTTCGACATTCTGAGTTTAAAACAAAGGCTTTGAAAAAGAGAGGCTTTAATGCAGAAGGACACAGGGACAAGCCAACCACAGCTAAAATAGGTGGGTTCTGGGGGGTACCAAATCAGATGTGGCAGGACATGCCTGGCCACAAGGTGGCACTCACAGCCCCTCTTTTCCTGTATTTCTGTCACACATTGACCAAGGTTTTACTGTACTAGAACAAAGAAACCACCTTATGTCCCACTGCTTGTACACAGCAGCACTGTTTTTCTTTTCGGGCATGGAATCTAACGATGCTGAAACTCACTGGGGGTCAGGGTGGGCACGAAAATTTGGGAAAAGGAGCAGATGTGACGCTTTTACAGATTCTCAATACAAAACTCAAACAAAGGATCTGACCATCAGTTAATGGTCACGGGACTTCAGAGGTTGCAACAGGCTTGGCGGGAAGCTGGACTGCCTGCTGTCGCCAACTGAGCATGTGCTGGGGGGTTGAAGTAGTACATACAGGTCGCTCCCTCCCACACCTGCAAGAAGAGGAGGAGGAGACCAGTTGGCTTTTCCCCATGAGCAGTCATTTCTAAATGAGACTTTCTTTAACTTACCTACCTTTCAAATATCTAAACAAATATTTGTTAAATGGTAATTGTTTCACAGAAAAATTAGCTTCATGAAGCAAATGAAACTGTGAGGCTGGAAAGACAAATCAGCAGCCAAGCTTACTGGCTGCTCTCCAAGGCGGCCCCGGTTTGGTTCCCAGCACTCACAGGGCGGCTTACACCATCTCTAACCTTTAGGTTACAGGATCTAGCCCCTCCTTCTAGCCTCCACAGGCACCTATATATATACACGCAGGCAAAACGCTCATGGAATAAACCAAACCTCTAATTAGCAAATACAACTGCATTCCAGATATACTTCTACTTGACTAAACATAGTTTCTCAGTATTAGAGAAATTATTTATTTTCGCATGTCACATCTGTGTTTCATACAATAATATCCACTGATATTTGCTTACCGTGCAGCTAGACAGAAATGTACATAGGTCAAAGTTTCCTGGTGTCTAGTTTCATATTCCTTTTACTAAATTCTTTGTATTTTTTCAAGTTAGATTTCCACTTAGATGATAAATTGAACTTTATTTAATTGTTTTACATTTATTTATTTATTTATTTATTTATTTATTTATTTATTTGGTACATGCTACAGTACCCTTGTTGAGGTCAGAGGACAACTCGTGGGAGTCATTTTTCTCCTACAATGTGGATTCAGGGATCAATATCAGGCTACCAGGCTTGGCAGTAATCGCTATCACCTTATGAAACATCTCACAGGCTCTTTCCCTTCAATGTTTCCAGCATGCCAATGGTTCTGTGAGTCAATCTATTTTGAATATTTTCCATGCTATTTCAAATACAAACTAGTTAAAGGTTAAAAAAGAAAATTCTGTGCTCATTTTTTTGGGGGGAGGTATGTAAGTGTTGATGAAAAAAATAGAGCCTCAATAAACAATTCAAAATGATTTCTCTTTTAACTGATAAATGGTTTTTGGTTTGTTTTTATTTTTTATCTGTTTGTCTCTTTAAATCATCAGGGTAAAAATAATATGATCATCTTCTGAAGGAGAATTCTTTTTATTTCTTTTCGATAAACAAGAAGGAATGAAGACAACTTTAGCTCTGCTCTTCCCATAGGTTCTCCATCCCCGATGCACACAAAGAGAGTGAAGAGCTTCTACAGACACATCACCAGTAACTCCGTGCAGACCAAACCAAAGGGACCGGCAAGCTTGTTTTGTGGCTAGGCCTGCATGGGAAACAGCCTTCGTACTCAATCGGAAAGAAGAAAGGGCATGTTTGAACTCACAAGTGCCCGAAAACATCATGTCTGCAAAGTGTGGTTGGCATTTTTATGCATTTAAAAGAGCCTAATGAGGCCCAGCTCCATCCAAATTCCTACAAAAGCTGAGAAATGGAAAGGGTTACTGCCACCCAGGGGTCAGAGTGTGGTTATTGCTCCAACCAATTGTACAAAGGAGACCTGTCATTTATAGATAGCTCCAAAGTCTTGCATTAGCGGGAACACTACGAAGACTGGCCCTTGCCCAAAGAATTTACTCTAAGAGACATTTAATATGGAGTAAATACAGACTCAAAGAGAGCAGCTTTGAAGGAGAGCTTTGAAAGGTCGGAAGAAGAAGAAATGAGGGATGTTGTTACTTAGTGCCTTTATTAAACAAATGCTTGCCTTAGCTCTTCTCCAGCACATCTCAGAATGTGGTAAAGTAATAATGACATGCCTACTTCACAGACAAAAATACGTTGGAATGTGAAATTTTTCATTAGGATGAGCCCTCGGGCCACGGGTTGTTTCAAAGTATATGAATGCCCCATTCCCACCAGTCTGAAGACGCCTCTTCTCTCATGGACATATCTACTGCTCCATGAACAGTCCAGGCCAGGCTCTTTTGGATTTCAGATGTTCTTCTTTAACTGTGAAGCAGTTAAGCTTGGAAACTCTCTCCAATCCGTATGTTTCAGCCCTTTGTTCGATAAGTAGGAAGGAACAGGTCGCTGTTTCAATTGTACAGACAGAACTTCAGATATTAGCTCTCTTGTTGTCTTGGCCATTTTCTACAACATCAAGAGTGTGGCAGAAAAATAGACTTTAAGAAAGTTATCTATGATATCGCTTTCTTCAAATGATTTATTTTCTGTTTCTACTGATTACTGGTCTTTCTACATGCAAATGAATTCATCAATTTTAATTTTTAACTGTCACTGAGAACAGTCTATGTGCTGAGTATTTTTATACATAGCAAGATACCATGTGGGTAGAACTGGACCACTGGGGAGTCAGAAAGGCACTGGGCAATAAATAAGCAAGATAAATTCAGATACTGATAAGTCCCATGAAGAGGAGAAAACAGGTTATTGCGACTGAGAACTCCTTTTATTTGATCTGTCAGATTGCTGTCCTGGGGTGAGGTGTTGAAGTGTCACATTTGAGTCCATCCCAATAATGACAAAAAGTCAGCCAAGGACAGATCTGGGAAGAGAATGCTGTAAGGGAAAAATAGCAAGTACACTAGCTTTGAGGCAACACAAGCCTGGAGATTTTAAGGAACAGAAAGCAGGCCAGCACTGATGAACCCTAATGAAAAGGGATGGAGGCGGAATATGAGTTCTCAGAATCTCAGAGCCAGGCCAAGGCCACAGGAGCAGGAAGAAGACACAAGGGGCAGGTCTCATTGATGAATGCTTTTGAGGTTGCTAGCCTTTTTAAATTCCTAGTTTCTTTTCTTTTTATTTCTTTATTAGAGTTTCATATATTGTATAATTAATAAAATTAAGAAACTTCACTAATAAAACTATAGAATAGGCATCAAAATTAGATACTAAGCCGGGCGGTGGTGGCGCACGCCTTTAATCCCAGCACTTGGGAGGCAGAGGCAGGTGGATTTCTGAGTTCGAGGCCAGCCTGGTCTACAGAGTGAGTTCCAGGACAGCCAGGACTACACAGAGAAACCCTGTCTCGGAAAAACAAAAACAAACAAACAAACAAAACAAAAAAATATTAGATACTAATATTAAAATATATTATATAGATATTTTTGGATATAGAGCCTCATTATACTATCACTAATTGATCAAGAAATCAATATGGCGACTAGGCTGGCCTCAAATTCACAAAGATCCACCTGCTTTTGCTATCAAAGTGCTGGGATTAAAGGCACATGCCACCATGCCCAGCCTTTCCTAAATTTTAGGTCTCCAAAATGTCTTTTAAAGAAATTGTATTAATCAAATCCAAGATCACATACTGCATTCAGTTCTTGCAACTCACTCTAATTTAGTCTCTCTTCATCTAGAATTATTTTCACCCTCTTTTATGACATTGATATCTAAGTCTTCCTTTTAAATAACTCTTTCATATTAGATTTGTCTGGTGTTTTCTCAAGATTACACCTATTTATGCAAGTTTTTAAAATATACTTTTAAGTGCAGCACATTAGGAACTACTTCCCGTTAGTTTGTTTTTTGATAAATATCCTTGAGAGTGAGATATTTGCATACTTCATGGGAAGAAATCAATACATGTAAGTGCTTTAGAAGATAGAAAGATTATGTTAACTTGACACATAGAAAGGTAAGGTCAGTTAAATAGACTTACAGAAGGGCTTTCTTACTAGTTCAATAACTTGAATATAGATAGCCATGGGGAAAACCAGCTCAAGCCACAGGTAAGAAAGAAATGACAGAAAAAAAAAAAAAAGGAATCTGGGTTATTCATGATAAGGGTGACTGTCAAAAGCTTAAACAAAAACAATTTACTTAAACATAAATCCACAATGATAAGTAAAATATGCTACACATCTAGGTAGACAAGAAAGTTTCTTTTACTTGGGGAAAATTAAGAGGAATCACAGAGCATTTGGGAAGCTGAAGTGACTCTAGACACCCTGTGCCAACTCCAAGTGGAGTATAGTTCCTTTTACCATAAATAATAACTATAAGCAAATAAAGTGTGCTTGGCAATCTTGTCAGTAGAAAAAATAGAGAAGGAACAGATTAAGACCATGAGGTCAGGACTGGGGAGCAAAGCGCTTCCTCCCACAGTGAAAAACAGCTCTCATCCATCTCCAGCACCCTAGGAAAAGAGGTGCGGTACAGATGCAGTAGCTGCCTGCCATCCCAGTGCCTGGGACGCGAGGACAGGAGTTCTCCAGGCAGCAACCCAGGATGGGAGGGCTTCGGGGTCATCAAGAGACCCTGCTTCAGTAAATAAAGCGGGGAGTAATTAGAGAAGGCCACTCACTGTCAACCTAAGTCTACCACATGTTTGCACACCTACATATATACAAATGCTCACACATACAAAGCCACACACCCACATATATACTAACTGCATATATGCAAAAAGAAATCTGTATAAAAAATATAAGGAAAGAAAAGGCTAAGAATTGGGTGAGAAGTTTTGTGGAATGATTGTGACTAGCCCACTGCATCCATCACAAGGGTCCCTGGGCCTCGGCCATGTTCGTTCTCTTGCTACAGTCTCTCTGTAGTCTCGCTCTTAAAGTATGGTATCCACAGATAAAAGCAAATATCTTCCACCTGGCACTTTGCCTCTGTACCGCGACATTAGTATCTCATCCAATCTGTATAACTGTATAGGCGAAGATTCAAAACTTGTACCTAGTATAGTTCCTTCGGATCTAAAGAGAGGAGCACGAAGCTCACGAGTGTCAACCGACTTACTAACAGCGCTGCTCATAAGCAAGCCGCAGTTCAGAATAACAGCCCCAGGACAGTGGCAGAAACCCAATACAGATGCCACTAGCAAACTACCAACATCCAGGGACTCTGGGGTCAGAGCACTAGACTCAGAGTCAAAACCTTGTATTGAATCTCAGCTCCTTTCTCCTTTGAGGACAGGGGCAAGTCACTGCTGCTCTCTAGAAAAGGGAAATAATAAAACCCACACTATAAAAACGTTACATTTACAGTCTACAATATAAAAATGCTTTATATAGGACATTAAAGATCAAAAGTATTTAGAACATATTTTAAGGCTAGCAAGATGGCTCAGAAGGTAAAAGTGCTTGTCCTACAAGCCTGAAGACCTATGCTTGATCCTCAGAACTCAAGAAAACAAACACATGTGAAGTCACAGTGCTCTTATGGTGCACTGAGGCAGACACCGGGGCGTCATCTCGAAGATGTAGGCCATCTATCTTAGAATACTCAGCGTGGTAGGATAGCAAGAGATGCTGACTCACAAACAAGGAGGAAAGAGAATTCACTTCTGAAAGTTATACTCCGACCTCCAAACCCATGCTGTGGCAACACACGCCCCCCCACCCCCCCACACACATAATAAAATTTAAGGATTAGAACCTATCATTATGATGATGATCTTACATTTACTACTTGGAAAAGCATAATGGTGTTTTTAAGTAACTGGACTCTGAGTAGATATTATGTAGCAGATATGTCCATAATGATGATGCTTCAAAAATATTTTGTATATATTTACATTTACTTTATAAAAAGTATTAATTTTTAGACATAACTGTAGGAAATTATAACATGAAAGCAAACAGAATATAATGAATTTCCACAAACAAATCACCCTCAATACTTTAAAATTCTGCCATTATTTTTTCGTGCAAGAGGTGAAATACAAATAATGAATTTACCATCATAATCACTTTAAGTGCAAACGTCAGTGGTTTCAGGCATCTCTCGCCACGCGCCTCTTCTTGTCTCATAACCGACTGCCTCTCTCCACTTAAGATCTGGAGGCTCTCACACACTTTTTAAAGTTTACTTTTGTGTTTTAATGGATTCATACCTCATCTCCTTCCTTCCAGATCTTCCCTGTCCCAGCGTCTTTATCCAAAGTGTCCCAAATTATTGGCCACATTTTTCTTTCAGTCTCCATTTTCTATTCATAAAAGTGAGTTTCAGAGCACATCTCTGGCATGAACGCTCAGTAATGCTCCAAATGTCACACAGTAGGACCTTGTTAAAGTTCATTTTTCTTTGCTTGTTATTTTGGTATGGTGCCAAGAAGCTGTGCTCATTGCAAAAGCAAATTCCATTACCCCAGTGCAATGGCTCTCAATTTTATTTGGAATATTTTCTTGACATTTCAATGTGCCTCTCGTAAGTAGTACATCAATTAATTCCCGATATTAATTATCTTTCTGTAGATCGATGGAAAGCCATAGGGACACTGTTTGATTGTGTAAGAACATAAGCTTCCATAGTCCAAATGACTTGTGAAGCAACTGTGGTTGTTTTCTCAAGTAAGCAAGTAACATGTTTGGCTTCCTTCAAGGGCAAGGCCACTAAGAAAGACAGCGAGGTGTGGTGGACCCCTCTCTGGTTCTTGTTTGCACAAAGGTCTTATCTCTGAAAGGTTCTGCTCAGCCTCACTGAACCTGTCTGTGCACTAACTATGGAGATATTCTAAAGCATACTTCTTCCTTGAGTGTTTTCAATCTCTAATGGATAATTTCATTAAAATGGTTCCAATATACATCTCTAAGCTGGGTACTCTAAAATCAGTACTGCCAACTGATAATTCTGACTCCAGTCATTTCTTCAGTCTTGAATGGAGAATATTCAAGACTAAACTTATCAAGCCTCAAACTGACAGTTTCCTCTCAGAAGCCCCACCCCCACCCTAACCCAATGCCCTATTCCTGTGGCTGATACTGTTGTCACACATCCATCTGAAACCACAGCCCCAGTTTTCTGCCCTAAACTCTGATCCCCTCCATCCAGTGAGCTCTAGGGAGAGTGACTTGAACTGACAGCGCTTGTACTTGGTACTACCTTTCCCCCAACTCAGTAAGCAGAGCATTAGAACTCAACTCAATGCAAAGTTCACAGTCAGGCAGGCACCCTGTTGTAGCATGTAGCATTTAACTAAAATCCCTAAATTCTGGGCTCTTTTAAGAATTGAGAGTAATGTGTCAGAATCCTCCAATAAATACTTGAGAGAGTTAAAAAAATAGGGCATATATCTTGTGTGTGTGTGTGTGTGTGTGTGTGTGTGTGTGTGTGTGTGAGAGAGAGAGAGAGAGAGAGAGAGAGAAACAAAACAAAGTTTTCTTTATTGGTAAATCATGGTATTTTATAGCTAGGTCAGAATAATGCAAACATCTGAAAATCTTCAAAAAAATCACACCAACAAAAATATGAGCACAATCTGGGCTCTCTCAAATTCAGCTCATATCCCCTAATTTTTACAATCTTTATATAAAAACTTACATTCTCATAATTATATCGTGAGCATCCTTCAAAGGTACCATAAAACCTCAGTCTTAACAGTCTCCAATTAGTGCCATAGCTGCACAGCTCTGAAGTCGTGGTTTACTAGCATAACTTAGAAGCTAGAGCTCATCTTAACTGAGAACACTTATCTTTATCTTGGTTTCCATTGAAACCAAGCCCCCAGCTGTGCGGAGCATTCATAGTCCGGATTTTAGCTTTCTTCTTAGGTTTTCTCCTTCCAACTTCTGGCTATTATAAATAGGGCTGCTATGAACATAGTGGAGCATGTGTCTTTATTGTATGCAGGGGAATCCTCTGGGTATATGCCCAGGAGTGGTATGACAGGGTCCTCTGGAAATGTAATACCCAATTTTCTGAGGAACCGCCAGACTGATTTCCAGAGCGGTTGTACCATCGTGCAGTCCCACCAACAGTGTAGCAGTGTTCCTCTTTCTCCACATCCTCGCCAGCACCTGTTGTCTCTTGAGTTTTTAATCTTAGCCATTCTGACTGGTGTGAGGTGGAATCTCAGGGTTGTTTTGATTTGCATTTCCCTGATGACTAATGATGTTGAACAACTCTTAAGGTGTTTCTTGGCCATCCGAATTTCTTCTGGTGGAAATTCTTTGTTTAGCTCTGTACCCCATTTTTTGATAGGTTATTTGGTTCTTTGGGGTCTAACTTCTTGAGTTCTTTGTATATATTGGATATTAGTCCCCTATCGGATGTAGGGTTGCTGAAGATCTTTTCCCAATTTGTTGATGGCTGTTTTGTCCTTCTGACTGTATCCCTTGCCTTACAGAAACTTTGTAATTTTATGAGGTCCCATTTGTCAATTCTAGGCTGGACACTGATGTTTGTCTGCAGAGAAGACTGCAGTTGATGCTCACGTGTTTCGTTTTCAGTACTCTGACACTCTGGTTTGGGCAGTAAGTAAAGACACTTTTTATAAATCTATTCACGTTAGTTGCATTTGCTTAGGAAAAATTAGTTTCAGTCTTGGTGGCTGTTCATAAGTGGTCCAAGAGAGGAAAGCATTATAGGTGAAATAAAATTGTTAGGAGTTGATAGTTATTTGCCCAAATGATTGATTCAGTATATAAATTCTTTATGCTTTTTTGCAAATCTTTACAATGTTTTCCATAGCGATTTCCTTATAACAAAGGTACTAATATTTTAACAAAATAGCTGGTAGAAATGACTAGCATTGATCAACATGTTGTCATAGAAATAAGGCAACAATAAACTGGCAAGGGAGAAAGCAAATGATAAGAAGTTGAGTATGGCTCAATATGGGAGATTAAAAAACATCCTTGTGTGCATATACAGACTCATGTATATACATACACACACACACACACACACACACACATTTGTCTATCTGTTGATAAAAGTCTGGACAGAAACCCACCAAACTAGCATTTAATCCTGGAAATCAGAAAGGATAAAAGCAGTTGGTCATGGCTTATTTCATATAATAATCTTTTAAAAAATATAAAATACTATTAACTATAATTTTAGATTGACTTGGAAATTATGTTCTTAAAAGCACGATGCTAAGAAATACTAAAGCTATATTCCTATACTTCAAAGTATGCTATAGACATGCTTTGGAAGACAAAAATCCATTTATCTGACTGATTCTCTCAAGTCATTGACTATAATTAAGTGGTTTTCCTACCAGCCTTATCTGGGGCTGCCTTCTGTTACTTCCCAACAAGGGTTTACTTAGTTCTTTGATCTTTCCTGTTCTAGGCAGACCAGATGGAGGAAAACCATAAAAGATTTCTTTCCTTTTAGTTTAGCCCAAATTCATAATTTTTTTAAAATCATGATTGAAGTTGATCTGTGTTTCTATAGCAACCAATATGTTCTAACTTTGTGTTTGGCCTAAAGACATTCCTATTACCTCCCTGCTAAGAGTTCTTGCTTCCATACTGCTGGCTCTCACTGCCGGCAAGGCCAGCTTCCCTTGCCTTTGCTACTTACCACTTGTGTGCATGCTGATCAAGTCTCTCTCTATTGTGGTGCTTGGCCTGCAGAACTGAACTGCCACTCAAAGCCTCGTCTCTAAGACTGAGGAGGCTGCACACAGGGATAGGGATCCAGATTTTGTGGGTCTTGAAACTAATACAACTTAGGGAACTTTTGCCAGGAATACGAAATCACAAATACCAAATTATGTATAAATATGTCCAGTTATTTAAAATGAGAAGAGAAATGAGATTATTACAGATTTAGAGATTAAGATCATGTACCTTCCAAGATGTCTTTAGTTAATTTACCAGCAATGTTTGCAGAGAAATGCATTCTGATTACAGCGTGGCTATTTCTTTCCTCTCCTTGTACTGCAGTCATGACAAGAGCCCACAGGAAGGAGAGACCCTAAGTCTAAGCTTTACCAGCTCACTGTAAATCTGCTGGATTGCTTGACTTCTCTATCTCTAGCACTGAACACATTGCCTTGTACATGTAAGACCTCAAATGTAGCTATGACATAGGAAGTCAGGAATGGATGGTTTAATCTTTTTTTTTTTTTTCAACCAAACGCGATCTTTATGAGACAATCGCATAGTACTGTCCTTGTCAGGATAGTTAATCTTGACTGCCAACCTGGCTGGACTGAAGGATGATGAACAAAGCAGACCTCTGCAGTATCCATGATGGACTTCCGGCAGAGGATTAACTAATGGGGAAAGACCTGTGCTTGAGTGTGGGCAGGCGCACGGAGAGGCTTGAGCCCAGATGCAGCAAACGCTGCGGGTCTGGTGACGAGCTCTTTACTACCGACCACTCTCTGCTTCCCATCAACCAGTGCTCTCCACCTGGTTGTTAAGCCTCACCTCAGGGTCACAGCTATGAAACCAGACAGCCACGAAGCCATGGGAGTCCTCAGAAGCATAGGCAAAACAAAACTTGCCTCCTTTAAGTCATGTATATCACACTGACAAAAGCCGCCCAACGTGCCCACCTTGCTCTGAGTGGGTCTCGTTCACGGCTCTCTTTCCTACGCTCCGACTTCACAGGCCTTCTCTGACTGCCCCAGGTTTGTCCCTTTGTCCAGATCTTTCCATCAAACTCTACCCTGCAGCGCAATTTAAATGCTTTGTCCAGTGAAGTCCGACCTCTGTCCATCTTGCCTCATCCCTATGCCCCACCCCTACGCCTCATCCCTATGCTTCATCCCTACCCCTTACCCCTACCCCTCATCCCTACCACTCATCCCTGCCCCTCAACCCTAACCCCTACACCTCATCCCTACGCCTCATCCCTACACCTTTCACAATTTTTCTCACAGAGCTCTTTCAGAGTATTTGAATGCCTGCTTTGCTTTTAGAAAGAAAATTTTATGAAATTAGAGATATACAGAGTAGACGATAAATATTTTTAGAACAAAGGAAGCAATAAATGAAGACTAATACTCTAGATGGTACAACTTGGCATGTATTGTAGAAAATGTGATACTAGGAACAAATATGTCAACTAGTCATATTTAGTATAATTAGCAATAACTTTTGCTAATTAAATGCTAGGCTTTGCAGTAAAATTTCCACACGCAGTTATTTTGGCTTTCAAGACAGTTCTATAAGCAAGTAAATGCTAGAACAGATTTAAACAAACTTGTTGATTTCTACAACAAAATGAAATAAAGCAGATACCCAACCCAAGGGATTTTGGTTGAAATTACATTCATTGTGCAGATCATTCTATTATGTTATCAGACTGACATGTTTTTCCTCCCTCTGTCCTTCTCCTCCTCTTCCTCTTCATTGAGACAGGCTCTCAGATAACCAGTCTACCTTAGGACTCACCAGATAGGCAAAGATGACCCTCAACTTTTAAACCTCTGCTTCCACTTCTGAGTGCTGGACGATGGGCCTGTGCTCTCACAGATGGTGTCTACAGAGTTTGGGGCTTGCTAGGAACACCACTGTACCAACTGAACTGTATCCTGAACCTAGACTGGCATCAGAACGATGTGTGTTTTGTAGTTTTCAGTGTTCAAGATTATGTCCCTATTTTGTAAGAGTTATATATTTGATTACTTCATGATTTTTAAATGTTATTTCAAGAAAAGTTTTATTTCCGAATTATTTGCAGTTAGGAAACAGAAAGAAATAGATTTTTATATCGTTTTTACACCCTGTGACCATACTAAACTTACTCATCAAAAAATAATATTGAATTTCATATGTAAATACAAAAGACTGGAGATAGCCAAGGTAATTATAAACAGTAAAAAAAAAACAAAAAAAACAAAAAAACAAAAAACAAAAAAAAACTGCTGGAGCCAACAATTCAATGTAAGACCTGGTACCCTGAATCTAATGGAGGAGAAAGTAGGGAAGATGCTTAGACTTACAGACAAAGGAAAGGATTTTCTAAATGAGGTCCCTGTAGCACAGGTATTAAGACCAACAATTGACAAATGAGACCTCATGAAACTAAAAATATTCTGTATAACAAAGACACTATCATTCCAGACAGCCTATAGAACAGGAAAATTTCTCTACCAGCCTTACATATAATAGAGGGCCAGTATTTAAAATGTACACAAAAGATAAGCATCAAGAAAACAAATAATCCAATTTAAGGTGTGCATAGGAACAGAGAGTTCTCAAAAGGAGAAACACAAATGAAATAACTGAGAAGTATTTCTTCCTGATCAGCTTCAGCTTTTTCAGGTCAGACTGGCTAAAACAAAACAAAACAAAACAAAACAAAACAAAACAAAACAAAACAAAACAAAACAAAACAATAAGGGCTATTGTGATTGTGTGGGAAGGGAGCACTTGTCACTACTCATAGTACAAATGGCTGTGGTCACTACAGAAATCAGTGTGGAAGTTCTTCAAAATAGAGCTATATATACCTACTAAAAAGATATGTTGTTCATCCATGTTCGTAATTGCTCTATTCACAATAACCAGTAAAAGGCAACAGCCTAGACATCTATCAAACGATGAATAGATAATAAAAATGTTGTACATTTTCACAAAGGAATAAAATGCCACATGGAAATCTACTTTTGTAGATGGGTTATAAAATATTTACATATACATATGAAAATAGCTTACTTTCTTGATTATTTCCTTAGCTATAAAGAAGATTTTTTAGTTTTATGAGGTCCCACTTGTCAAGAGTTGGCCTTATTTCCTCGGCAAATAGAGTCCTGTTCAGAAAGACTTTTTTTATACCTATATCTTATAGGGTACTGTCTGTGTTTACATCTAGAAATTTCCTTGCTTTGTTTTTCAAATTGAGATCTTTGATACATTCCAACATAATTTTTGCACAGGAGGATAGTTATGGGTCTAATTTGATTCTTCTGCATGTGGACATAAAGTTTTCCCAATACCATTTGTTGAAGAAGCTGCCTTTTTTTTCTGCCTTTTTCCCAGTATATATTTTTGCCTCTTTATCAAATACCAGATGGCTGTAAAAAGTTCAAGTGTTCATCAATAATGGAATCAATAAATCTGACATTTTCAAATAATAGGATACAATATAGCAACAATATCTACAGCTACATAGTATAATATGTCACAGAAACAGTATTGGGAAAGAAGTCCAGTTGAAGAGTATTTGGGGCCCCAGAAAGTCAGGCAGTCTGGTAGGGTGGGGGGTAGGGGTGAAGACATCCTCTTGGAGAAGGGGGTTGTGGAGGAGGTGTGGGTTATAATTCATACACATGCTATTAAAATACTTCTGAACAATTTTTCTTTCTCTTTATTTCCTGTGATATATGAACATGCTAATGTTTCTTATCATCTCTGTGAATACTCTCTGGCTACCTAAGAAATTGTTACATGTTTGCTTTAAAGTGAAGGAGTTAAGCTTTAGGTGATTTAGAAATCTACAATCTACTTAATTCATCCCTATGATTCTTTTTTTTTAAGTAGATATATTCTATATTTACAATTCATTTCCCTTTTTCTGGTTCCCCACCCCCAAAGGTCCCACATGCCCTTTTCCCTCCCCCTGCTCCCTCATCCACTCCCTCCCACCTCCCTGTTCTTGTACTCCCCCACAATGATGCTTTGGTCCATTCTAGCACCAGTGTCCACTCCTTTCTTCTTCTCAGACATCACTTGGTATGTGAATTGTGTCTTTGGTGTCCCAAGATTCTAGGCTAATATCCACTTATCAGTCAGTGCATACCATGGGTATTCTTTTGAGACTGGATTACCTCACTTAGTATGATGTTCTCCAGCTCCATCCATTTCTCTAAGAATTTCATGAATTCATTGTTTCTAATGGCTAAATAGTACTCCATTGTGTATATATACCACATTTTTTGTATCCATTCCTCTGTTGAGGGACATCTGGGTTCTTTCCAGCTTCTGGCTATTATATATAAGGCTGCTATGAACATAGTGGAGCATGTCATCCCTATGATTCTAAACAGTGCACAAAAGTTTACCCTGGTGCAAAAGGAAGAAAGAAAAAGAAAGAAAGGAAGGAAGGAAGGAAGGAAGGAAGGAAGGAAGGAAGGAAGGAAGGAAGAAGAAGGATGGAAGACAAGGACAAGAAGGACAAGAAGGACAAGAAGGACAAGAAGGAAGGAAAGCAAGCCTGTGGAGTGTAGGTTTGATCCTATGGTGCTGTGACGGTCAGCTACTCCTGCCGGGAAGCCTGCCCTGCAGTGACTGATAACGTAACACTCCTTAGCCAAAGCAAAGGCACATTTTGGCCCTAGAAATGATGATTCTCTACCTCAGAATCAATAGATAAATAAATCAATAAAGCAGAGGCATAGTGGACATAAATTCAATTTGATGCACAACAGTTCACGCTGACTTTTCCCAAGTTATTTTTATATTAAGGCATGCTTGAAAAATTGGAACACAGATTTAGTTTTAAGTTTCCCAGATTAGTAAGTAACTGCTACAGTGATGCGTTTTTGTCTTAATTTGGTCTGCTCCAGATTGTTAACCTCTGCAATCTTTGCTTTCACCCTCTCCCCTTCTGAGTCTCCTTATACAGTGGCAATTGGTAAATGTTCACATTTTCTTTTACATTTGGGAGGGGACAGAGCTAGAGAACAATCGGAGGTGGAGTGGGCAAGGTCTTTGGAATTCTGTCTTCCTGTTAATCTGACCAGCTTGTCTTTAGTTTTGCAGTAGTGGTAGGTTACACTTCCTGTCTCCAGCATAGCAAGCAATCTCCTTGGCCCTGGCCAACCTGTGTCCTTAAAAGAAGCTCAGAAACACCTAGTTTTTTTTTGTTGTTGTTGTTGTTGTTGTTTTGTTTTATTTAAATTTTTATTTTCTATATTCTATGTTTACATTCCAAAGGCAAAGGCCTAGTTTTCATCTTAACAGAAATCCTGGCCTGTCTATGCGCCAACAGGGGTGAATGCCTGAATGGCGTGCTTTGGAGCTTCTGCTGTGCTTCACCCAGTGCGAGGCAAAGGCACAATACTGGAGGTCCTCTGTGAGTGGAAAATAAAATCCCCATGGCAAAGCTGGTATGCTGTACCAAAATCAACACACTCCCATATTTTTGAACCAAGGGAATGAGACCTATAAACTAGCACAACTGAATAACTGTTAGGAAAAACTTGGCTTACACATGCAAGCCAATAAAGCAAGGCACTGATAGAGTATATTAATAAGAACCTGCACTTAAAACCCAGCTGGTGAGCAGCTGGATGGCAGCTGAGAGATCTGGGATTGTTCTCCAACAGATAGGGGAGACCTCACTCAAGGGCAGTGGTTCTCACATTTTCATATGCATGGGAAAAATCTAAAGTGATTGCTAAAAATGCTGATTCCATGGCCATGGGCCTAACAATTCTGAGCCAGAAGATCTGGGATAAGACCCAGAAATCTGCTTTTTAGTGAGCAGCCTCAGGTGATTCTGAGGTGGTAGAGAACCACATTTTGAGAAGAGCTGCTCCTTGGAGCTACTAATATCAGCATTCAAGACCTTTAGCAGCTGAAAAATATAAATAAGCTTTCAACCAATCTTTCCACTTGGTTTTTGACAGCCGAGTCCAATCCACAGCTGGTAACTAAGTTAGATAATGACCACGGATAGGTTTGATCCCTTGGGGCAGAATGCTTAAAATCATTTGGGGACCTCTGTTTCTCCCCCATCAATAAGAGGGCTGGAAGGCAGCCATAGACTGGGCTGAAAATCCAGCTGGCACAAGCATTGGAAGGCAATCCTCAGTGAGGCCTGGGTTCAATATCTAACTCCTAAACAGCCTGGCTGTCTGCCTGTGGTGTGTAGTCACTCTCCAACTGATACGGTGCTTTGATAACATGAGAAGCATGGGTTAAATCTAGAAACTGTATGGAACTCAGATAAAAGTCCCAAGACCTAAAGTTTGGTCCCCAAATGGCATAGAAGTTGGAAGATATTTGGGAATGAGCTTAATCCTCAAATGGTAAAAGTTTTGGATGTTAGGAATGAGGTCTGGGTTCAATCTCTTGTCATTAAAAAAAAAAAAAAAAAAAGTTTGGAAGACCGGCCTAAAGTCTGGTTTCAATCGTCAGATGGTAAAGAGTTCAAATGACAACAATGGTTTCTGGGTTCAAGCGAAAGCTGACAAACAGCTTGAAGTAAGCTGCAAGATCTGGGTTCAATCTTGAAATGTTAAGGGTTTCGATGATTTTCCTGAGGAATGAGTTCAGTTTTGAGGATTCTAAAGGTCTAGGTGAGGTAGCTAAGAATCCACACCAGATGATTAGAGACAATTTGTAGTCATGATCCACACAGGAAAGGACTCAGATAATGGCTACTCTTCTCATACCAGGAGTTCTGGGGCTCAGATAGCACAAACCCAGTACTACATGGTTAGCGAATGGATAGAGATGCTTGAATTCAAGCTACAGAGTAGGAATATTTGTATTCAAGTACTAGGTCATGAGCTAATCCTGCAAGAGGATATCACGTGACTTCTCCACATCCACAACTGCAGTCCTGAGAAGGATGCAGGCACCAGGCCTGAGAATGTGGTTTTTGAAATAATGGGGCTCTTTTGCCAGGGTTTTGCAGACAGAATGACTGTTTTATGTGCCTGGGAGAGCAGATGTCTGAGAAGCACTGAAATCTATGATGTGTGTTCCTAAGTGGGGTGACAGCTGGCACCACTGCACACAATCTTGTTCTTACTTTTACAGTTTCACTAATAATCTTTTTTTTTTTTTTTGGTTATTCTGATTTATCAACAATCACTGGTTTCTGGAAACTTTTTAAAACATTCTGAAACAGCCAAACACTCACTGAGTACCTAGCAATCTATTACACTCTAAAGAAAGACATGGAACTAGATTCCTTGAGAAGGAAGTAAAACCTAAGTCATGACTATAAACAAGTGTTCTTCCCGAGTATCCTTATTCCTGGACCTGGCAGAGGGAAGTTAATTTTTTAAATGGCCTTGTTAAGGTACTGGCTCACAGCAAAAGCGTGTGTATCTATCACAGTGTTCTTTGCCTCTTGAATCTGCATGTGTTCTAAGGAATACCTTTAAAGAATAACCATGTTTCAGCCTTCTGAAACATTAAAATGTGTGGGAGACATAGCTGTTGTGATTAGATAACTGTTATAACATTTATCCAGCCCAGTTTAATAGGTAACATTAAGTCATGTGTGGGAGGTATTACATAATTAAACTGAAGTTAAACAGTCATGCCAGGTACTGTATGAAACACTTTATGAATCCGTCATACAACCCTGTAAGGTTGGGCTTATAATTATTCTCATTTTATACATGAGGAAACCGAGTCATACATGTTAAAGCATCAGAATATGTATTCTATCACCTTCCCCAAAGACAATAGAACAACTGCATGCTTCAGACTGTTTACAGTTGTAATCGAGTGATTATGTTCATCAATGGAGCCTGTAGGTTCAAGATACGAAAGCCTTCTGAGCCCAGACTGGAAAGCCGTGGAGATGACCCTAGTCCTATTTTCTCTATCCCTGCCAATAGTAAGCCTGGAGAGCAGCTCTATAGAGGACACAGCACAATGGGGACAGGATGCTGCCTAACACGCCTCCATCAGACTCTAGACAAGAAACCAATCTCTTTTTCTCTTTTCTTTTTCTCACACCCCTCTCCCTTTGTTTTTTGTTTGTTTGTTTGTTTTGGAGACAGGGTTTCTCTATGTAGCTCCAGCTATCCTGGAACTCACTCTGTAGACCAGAATTTCTCTGAACTCTGAGATACACCTGTCTTTGTCTCTGCTTTGAGAGTTTTAGGAATAAAGGCATGTGCCATCACTGCCCAGCAAGAAATAAATATTAATTATATAAGGTATTTGGTAAGTCTAAGATACTACATACTGGATACATACTATTTTCTTACATATCACTAGGAAAAAAATGTTCCAAATAAATAATGATACCCAAGTAATTATAAAACCAGTCAATATATTTCACTTTTATTTCAGAGAAGCTGAACCATGATGAATGGTGGGGCTTGGCTTCCCCACCACTAGGACTAGGAGGGTAATTTCAAGAGGCACAAACAAATTAAAGGCGGGGCATTAAAAGCTTTAAAAAGAACTGCAATTGACTGAAACTCGTGAAAAATATTTAATTCTATTAATTTATATTGATACTTTAAAAAATTGGTCACCTCTGAAAAACAATAGAAAGCCAATTTCATATTTTGAGGAAAAAGAATCAATTATTTATGACATCTTCCCGATGCTGACTGTACCAATGAAAACTTAGCAAATGAGGACAGTGAATGTTTCTAAATGTATTATAACCATAAAATTAGAAAATTAAATTCATGAGGTCATTGTTTTGGACTAAATTCCTGCACTAGGCTCACCCAGATCAGATCAAACCAGAGTTGTCACACATGGAAGGTACCTCATAATTAAACTCAACGTAAAAACAAGCCATGTTTAAATAAACAAGCAAGCAAACTGGTTGCCAGACATAGAGCAAACAATCTTGAACTGACCAGCAACACTCTTCCTGCTGTAGAGCTTCAAAGTGCCAGAAGATACTATGCAAGCTGCTAAGGGCCAGACATAAGTGATCCTGCCCAGTGTTGTGCCTTATATACTATACATACGTATACTCACACACATGTACACATACATATACAGTCAACCTTCCAGGCAAGATGTGCCCACTGGTGCAATAGAGACACAACTGTTATGGGGGGTAACCTGGTTGGATTTCAGGCCTACTCAGCAGAGATGTAATTTATGCCTGGTGCTGAAAACCTGCTATTAAATAAAATGGAAACAAGCATTCTCCCATTACTTATTCCCCCAACCCATCTTCCCTGCTCTCTGAGACCTCTGGGCCAAGCCAAGCTGCTCTGAGCAAATTGCTAGCTTAGGGGGAACCTCCACTCTCTTGCCACCTCTCCACCTGCCTTCCTTAGACCTGTGGATTCTAAACCATACAGACCCTACAGGTGCAGAACCATACACATCAGAGGCCTGCCACACCAGGACTATCAAGATTCACGCCCCCATCCTAACACCTGCTACAAGAAGAACATCCAGGGACCAAAACCATTCAGATGGCTAAAGACCCTCGAAAGAACAAAATCAGCAAACGCCCAGGCAATCCAACACCTCCAGATCACAGCTGCCCTACTACAGCAAGCACTGGATACCTTAATATAAGCAAAACATAAGAAAATGGCCTTAAATCCAGTCTTATAAAGAGGACAGAAGCCTTTAAAGAAGAAATTAATAAATCCCTTAAAGAAATACAGGAAAATACAATCAAAGAAATAGAGGTCTTTAAAGAGGAAAGAAATACATCCCTTAAAGACATACAGGAAAACACAAACAGGTAAAGGAAATAAAAACAAACAAACAAACAAAACAAAAAATAGTGCAAGACCTGAAAGTAGAAATAGGAGCAATAAAGGAAACACAAGGGTAAGGGGGGGGAACCAAGAAAGGGGACAATATTTGAAATATAAATAAAGAATATACCTAATTAAAAAAGGAAAAAGAAAAAAAAAAGAAAATGCTGGGGTCAGCAAACAATGACAGGGACTGCCTGCAGTAGGCCGGGATGGAGACGTCTCAGAAGCCTGCAGCAGCTCCTTGTAGAAAAGGATGGTGTTTGGGACCCTGAGAAGCAGGACACATCCCTCCACGGGACCGCCATCTGAAATAAGGGACTGCCTGCAGTAGGCCTGGATGGAGACGTCTTCAGTAGCCCATGGCAGCTCTTTGTAACAACAGTTGTTCCCATTTCTCCTAACCTTAGCCCTTGACAATGGCTGTATAGATTTCATTTGTGCGTGACTATTTTTCAGTTGGCCTTGGTATGCATAATTATTCTGTTATATCTGACTTTCTTACTTCTTTCTCCTTCTGCTCTGGCAAGTTCTGTGAAACTAGATGTTCTCTGATGTCATGATTCTTAAACAATTAAAATTTGAGGTATAGGCCATAACACAGTACAGCACAGTCCTAATGGCCCAGGTGCATGCTGTGTGTTCTCATCTTAGAAACAATGCAATAACTGCACAATGGTAGTTCCAGATTAATGCTTGACTTGCAAAGAAAGATTGATGAAATTATTAGAAAATGAATTAGAGCCAACATTGGGACCCCAGAGAAAGAAAAAAAAACTATCAAAGTTATGAAATAAGTTCTGCACAGCATTTGAGAGTGTTTCTTGGATAAGCAAGTATAGAATATGTTAAATCTTAGATTAGTAAAACTAAGTCAAAGCACTGGGACTCTTAGGAGAGTCACTGTGTGCAATGTGTAGAAGCGGAAAGCTAGGGGAACTACGGAGTTAAGGGTTAACTTGATTCTTTCTGGCCACTGCCTGGCAGCTTTGCCCGTGTCATTTATCATTAGAGCTTTACAAGGAAATGCAAGTAGCTGGCCTCGGAGCTCTGAGCTCTGAAGTATAATAGTTAAAGTTAAAGTTTAAATAATGATAAGTTTGCAATTATTATTTTTTTGGCTATAGGCCTAGGAATAGGGAAGCTTGAAACTTTGGGGAGCAATTGTAATTCTTGACTTTTTGTGGGACTTGGTTATTCTTTTGAATTTGATTTGGCAATGATTATACTATGTCTTTGTTTATCTGCTTCTGGAATATCAATAAAAGACTGGGGCAAGAAGAAGGCAAGAGAGAATGCAGAGAGGGAGAATGCAAAGTGAATGAGAAGAGATTAGAGAGAATGCAGAGAGAAAGAATGCAGAATGAGAGCATGCAGAATGAATGAGAAGAGACTATAGAGAGAATGCAGAGTAAATGTAGTGAGACTGTAGAGAGCATGCAGAGAGAATGCAGAGAGCATGTAGAGAGAATGCAGAGAGAATGGAGAGAGCATGCAGAGAGAATCCAGAGAGAATGCAGAGAGCATGTAGAGAGAATGCAGAGAGCATGCAGAGAGAATGCAGAGAGAATGCAGAGAGAATGTAGAGAGCGAATAGTGAGCATGTGAAGAGCAAGTGAGAGATCGAATGTGGAGAGCATAAGAGCTTGTGAAGAGTGAGTGAAGAGAGAATGTGAGGTGTGTGTGTGTGTGTGTGTGTGTGTGTGTGTGTGTGTGTGGAGTGTGTGTGTGAGGAGTGGGTGTGTGAGTGAAAGGAGAGTGCATGTGGCGTGTGTGTGTGTGTGTGTGTGTGTGTGTGTGTGTGTGATGTGTGTGAAGAGTGTGTGTGTGTGAGTGGAAGGGGAACACACAGAAGTGTGTATGAATGAGAGAGTGCAAGAAAAGAAAAGCGCACAGGAGAAAAGCAGAGTGTGCAGGACAATGCAGAGTGTGTGCAGCCTCAAGCTGCGAGCGAATGAGCAAGAGAGAAAGAGAGCAGAGAATGAGAGAGAAAAGAAACTTTAAGCCTTGAAAAATTGCCTGTCAGCTTGTACCCAAAGAGTAGTCTGTGTATATTTATTATGCGCCTTCCAGATATCCCTGCTTCCAGTTGAGAACTCTGATCCTGTGTTGAGGCTGGACCCCGGCAAGAAAACACAAACTGAGGAAATCCTGAAGATGGAAAACCTAGGGAAGAGAACAGGAACAAGAAATACAAGGATCCCCAACAGAATACAGGAGATGGAAGAGAGGATCTTAGATGTAGAAGATACAATAGCCTACAACACATATACAGCAGAGGACTGCCAGGTCTGGGTTCAGGAAGAGAAGATGCACCTGACCCTCAGGAGACTGGAAGATCCCGGGAGTACAGAGGTCCAGTGAGGTGGAGGGTGGGGAGGTGGAAACATCCTCGTGGAGATGGGAGGGAGGTATGGGATGTGGAACAGTCAGAGGTAGGACTGGGAGGGGGATAAAGTTTGGAGTGTAAAAAAAAGATTAAATAAAATAAAAAAATTAAAAAGAATAAATTAATACATTAGTCAAAGAAAATGTTAAGTCTAAAAATTTCCTGACTTAAAACATCCAGGAAATCTGGGATAGCATAAAAAGACTGAAGAATAATAGGGATAGGAAAGGGTAAAGAGACAGAGCTCCAAGGACCAAAGAATACTTTCAACAAAAGCATAGAAGAAAACTTGCCCAACCTAAAGAAAGAGAAGTCCATAAACATACAAGAAGCTTATAGAACACCAATTATACTGGACCAGAAGAGAAAATCCCCGATCTCATAATAATCAAAACACAAAATTTATAGAACAAAGAAAGAATATAAAGTCACAAGGGAAAAAGGCCAGGTAACATACAAAGGCAGACCTATCAGAATTATACCCAACTTCTCAATATAGATTCTAAAAGCTAGAAACCTCTAAAAACAAATCAAATCAAAACAAAACAAACAAACAAACAAACAAACAAACAAAACAAACTACAAGTGCCAATGGAGACTATTATGCCCGGAAAAACTCTCAATCACCATAGATGGAGTAAACAAGGTATTTCAAGGCAAATCCATATTCAAACAATATCTATTCACAAATCCAGTCCTATAGAAAATTCTGGAACGAATACTCCAACCCAAGGAGGATAACTATATCCAAGAAAACACATAAAATTAATAATTCCATACCAGCAAAACCAAGGAAAGTGCGTGCAAGCATGTGCACGTGCACACATACAAACACCACCACCACCACCACCACCACCACCACCACCACCACCTCCACCACCACCACCACCTCCACCACCACCACCACCATCAAAATAACAGGACATAACAATCACTGGTCATTAATATTTCTCAACATCAATGGCTTGAATTCCCCAATAAAAAGACACAGGCTAACAGAATAGATGTGCAAACAGGATCCAACATTCTGCTGTATACTAGAAACACTTGAAAGTAGAAACTTAAGGGTTTGATGGAAAGTCAGTTGTATTGGATGGTGTTTCGCTGGGGCAAACATGTGAAGGAGTGTTTTCCTGAAGCAGACACAGGAGAATGAATGTTCTGCTAAAGGTAGAACAAGCATGTGAAAGGACATGTAATGAAGGACTTTTCGCTAATGACACACATGTATTGGTCCACCTTACACTGCATAGTTGTGCTCCATTTCTCTGAACTCCATAGAGAGAAATCTACCAAAAAATTTCTGGTGGTGTGCTGCAGTTTCTTTCCATTTTTTGCAGAGTGGGGCTAACTGACAGAGTGATGTCAGCTGAGACACACATGCTGAGGCAAAACCTATGATGAGGCAGACCTGTGGAGGGCACATAATGTTTGGAGGAAGTATAAAAAGGACTCCAAGGGTAGTGACAGGTTGAGCTTGGTTTGCTGATAGAACTAGCTGTGCAAGGCTTCTGGGTCTTGCATCTTCACTGATCTTCACTTTGCTGGGAGAGGCATAGCTGAGAACTTTTCTTGGAGTTCCTGTTGGTCTTGGTCCCTCCTGATGACTTATGCGGAGGCTGAGGCCTAGCTGTTTCTGCTAGGTCATGCCACAACTGCTATTAACGCGACACTATTGAACTGGATTACTGATATTTCTGTGTTTGTGAGTGGATCTAGATGCCGTTGCTGACTCCTGTGAACTGAACTGCTGATTTCCTGACAAAGCAGATAGGATGTGCTCCAAAGAACGATTTTTAAACAGGTCCACATCCCCTATATCCTTTCTTTTCTACTACCTCTGGTGGGTAGTGGGCTAGAAGGGATGTTAAAGACTTTATGAACCATCATTAAAAATAGGTTTTGAAAAAAATTAAAGTTATAAAAGACACCTTAGCAATAAACATAGATATTACCTCAGAGTAAAGGGATAGAAAAAAGTTTTCCAAACAAACTGGCCCAAGAAGCAAGCTGAAGTAGCCATTCTAATAGCTAACAAAATAGATTTTCAATCAAAATTTATCAAAAGCAGGGAAGGAGACTTCATACTCATCAAAGGAAAAATCTACCAAGATGATACCTCAACTCTGAATACTTATGCCTCAAACACAAGGGCACCCACATTTGTAAAAGAAATATGCTGAAGCTTAAATCACACATGAACCCCACGTATTAATAGTGGGAGAATTCAACACCTGACTCTCACCACTTGGCAGCTGATCCAGAAAAAAAACTACACAGAAATAATGAAGTCAACAGACAATATGAATCAAATGGACCTCATACACATCTATGGAGTATTTCATCCAAACATGAAGAATATACCTGCTTCTCAGCACCTCATGGATCCTTCTCCATAACTGACCATATTCTCAGTCACAAAGCAAATCTCAACAGATACAAGACAACTGAAATCAGGCCTTGTATCTTATTCGACCACCATGGATTAAAGCTGGACTGCAACAACAACCAAAACACCAGGAAGCCTTGGCACTCATGGAAATTACTCTGGGTTAGGGAAGAAATAAAGAAAGCAATTAAAACTTTCTAGAGCTCAATTAAATGAGCACAACAACCCAAATTTGTGGGACACAATGAAACCAATGCTAAAAGGAAAGTTCATAGCTCTAAGGACCTCCATAGAGAGATTTAAAACTTCTCATATTAGCAATTTAAAACTACACTTGAAAGCTCCAGAAAAGAAGAGGAAGAGGAGGAGGAAGAATAGAAGGAAGAGGAGGAGTAGGAAGAGGAGGAGTAGGATAAGGAGGAGGAGGAGGAGGAGGAGGAGGAGAGGAGGAGGAGGAGGAAGCAGCAGCAGCAGCAGCAGCAGCAAAGCCTGCAAAAGAGAGTAGTAAAAGGCAGGAAATAATCAGAAAATCCATCAATGTAATCCACCATGTAAACAAACTGAAAGAAAAAAATCACATAATTATCACATTAGATGCTGAAAAAGCCTTTGATAAAATCCAACACTTCTTTCTGTTAAAGATATTAGAGAAATCATGGATAAAGGGCATATACCTAAACATAAAGTAATAAACAGCAGGCCAGTAGCCAACATCAAAATAAAAACAATTCCACTGAGGTCAGGAAAAAGACAAGGCTGCCCACTCTCTCTCTCTCTATCTATCCAATATAGCACTTGAAGTTCTAACTGGAGCAATAAGACAATTAAAAGAGATCAAGAGGATACAAATTGGAAAGGAATAAGTCAAAGAATTGCTATTTGCAGATGACATGATAATATACATAAGTGACCACAAAATTCTACCAGGGAACGTCTATTGCTGGTAAACACCTTTAGCAAAGTGGCTGGATACAAAATTAACACAAAGAAATCAGTAGCCCTCTTTTATAGAAATGATAAATGGGCCAAGAAAGAAATTAGGGAAACAACACCCTTTACAATAGCCATGAATAAAATAAAATATTTTTGTATAACTCTAACCAAGCAAGAGAAAGATCAATGGCAAAAATTCAAATCCTTAAAGAAAGAAATTCGAGAAGAAATGGAAAGATGGAATGATCTCCCATGTTCATATATCAATAGAAGTAACATAGTAAAAATGGCTACCTTACCAAAGGCAATTTACAGATTTAATGTAATCCCCATCCAAATTTCAACACATTTTTTATAGATCTTGAAAGAACAATTCTCAACTTCTTTTGGAAAAACAAAAACCCAGGGTAGCCAAAACAATCCTGAACAATAAAAGAACATGGGGCGGGATCAGCATCCCTGACTTTGAGCTGTACCATAGAGCAGCAGTGATACAAACTGCACGGCACTGGGACAGAAACAGACAGGCTGACCAATGGAGTAGAACTGAAGATCCAAAAGTAAACCCACACGCCTATGGACACTGGAGTTTTTATAAGAAGCCAAAACCAGATAATGGAAAAAGAAAGCATTTTCAACAAATGGTGCTAGTCTAACTGGATGTCTACATGTGGAAGAATGAAAATATATCCATATTTATCACCCTGCACAAAACTCAAGTCTAAAATGGCTGAGGGACCTAAACATAAAACCAGACACACTAAATCTTATACACAAGAAAGTGGGAATAGCCTTGAATGCATTGGTACAGAAGACAATTTTCCAAACAAAACATCAATGGCCCAGGTTCAAAGATCGACAATTCATAAATGGGACCTCATGAAACTGCAAAGCTTCTGCAAGGCAAAGGACACTGTCAATAGGACAAAATGTCAGCCTACAGATTGGGAAAGGATCTTTACCAACCTTCCATCTGACAGAGGGCTAATATCCAAAATTTATAAAGAACTCAAGAAGTTAAACACCAACAATCCAAATAACCCAAATAAAATGAGGCACAGAGCTGAACAGAATTCTCAACAGAGGATTCTCGATTGGTCGAGCAACACTTAAAAGGAATGTTTAAAGTCATAAGTCATCAGGGAAGCACAAATGAAAACAACTCTGAGGTTCCAACTTACACCCATCAAAATGGCTAAGATCAAAAACTCAAGAGAGCACATGCTGGGGAGGATGGGGAGTCAGAGGAATACTCTTCCATTGTTGGTGGGAGTACAAACTTGTACGACCTTTTTGGAAATCAATTTGGAAGGTTCTCAGAAAACTGGGGATAGTTCAACCTCAAGACCCAGCTCTACCACTCCTAGGCATATATGCTAAAGGTGCTTCAACATCCCACAAAGACACTTGCTCAACTATGTTCATAACTACTTTATTTGTAATAGCCAGAAACTGGAATCTATCTAGATGTCCCTCAACTGAAGAATGGATAAAGAAAATGTGGTATATCTACACAATGGAATACTATTCAGCTATTAAAAACAAAGTCATCATAAATTTTGCAGGCAAATAGATGGATCTTAAGAATATCATCATGAGTGAGGAAAACCAGTCCCCAAAGGTCACGCATGGTATGTACTCACTGATAACTAGATATTAGCCATAAAAATACAGGTTACACATGCTACACTGCATAGACCCAAAGAAGCTAAACAAGAAGGAAGGCAAAATGGGGGGAGAGCTTAAAATGCACTTAGAAGAAGTAATAAAATAGTCATAAGAGGCAGATGGAGGGAGAGAACTAGGAGTGAGAGGGGACAGGGAGGGGAATGAGGGGTTAAATATTAGGTGAGGGGAAGTACAGGAGAGATGGATAGATGACCATGAAAATGAATGTAAATCTGCAATTGGCAGGATGAGGAGGTGGGGGCATCTCCAGGATGAGACAGAGACCTGGGATAAGGGAGGCACCCAAGAACCAATGGGAGTGACCTTAGTTATGACTCACAGCATTGGGGATATGAAATCTGAACAGACCACCTCCTATAGCTAGGCAGGAACCCCAACAGAGCAATAGAGACACCAACCCACCCACAACACTTTCAACTCCAAATTTATCCTGTCTACAAGAAATGCAGGTGCAAGGGATGGAACAGAGACCCGGGAAATGGCCAATAACCTGCCCAACTTGAGACCCATCCCATGGGCAAGCAACAATCCCCGACTCTATTAATGATACTTTGCTATGCTGGCAGACAGGATTATGCTGTCTTCTGAGAGGCTCCACCCAGAAGCTGACTCAGACAGATGCAGACACCCATGGCCAGAGTGAATGGAGCTTGGGAACTCTTATGGAAGAAGAGGAGGAAGGATTGTGGCCCACAAAGGAGATAGGATACTCTATAGGAAGACCAACAAAGTCAACTAACCTGAACCATCAATCAAAGGACACATACAAGCTGGACCTTGGCCTTGGTGTGTATATGTAGCAGATGTGCAACTTGGTTTTCATTTGGGTCCCAAACAACTGGAAAAGGGGCTATCCCAAAAGCTGTTGACTATATGTGGGATATGTTCTAGCTGGGCTGCCTGGCCTGGCCTCAGTGGGAGTGTAAGTGCCTAGCCTCTCAGAACCTTGAAGTACCAGGGTGAGAGGATACCTGGGGGGAGGGGCACCTGCTCAGAGGAGAAGGGAAGTGGGTTGGGAGGATTGTGGGAGGGGGTGCTCGGGGACAGTGAGTGGGATATAAAGTGACTAAGTAAGAAAAAAAAACAATTTAAAAAATTGAAACAAGCCGGGCGTGGTGGCGCACGCCTGTAATCCCAGCACTTGGGAGGCAGAGGCAGACGGATTTCTGAGTTCGAGGCCAGCCTGGTCTACAGAGTGAGTTCCAGGACAGCCAGGACTACACAGAGAAACCCTGTCTCGAAAAACAAAACAAAACAAAAAATTGAAGCAAAACATGGTTGAGGAGATTATAGACCCTTATGAGGAACTTATTGTTGTTTTTTCCTAAACAGTCATATTGTCACACTGTCTTCTAAATAGTTATGCTTATACAGTTGTTCTGTTCTCAGACTTAGTCAAACAGATTCTTTTACATTAACAGGTGGTTAATGCAGAGACACCACTGGCCAACATGCAGAGAATAAGGGACTGTGAGAATTCAGCTGCAGACAGGACGTCTACATCATCCTTCCTCCCCCCATGTCTCATGTCTCATAGAATGGGGAGGGGGGAGGGTACGAAGAACATAAGAGCCAGAAGATGGATGGGAGTGCCGTCTTCTGTACGTGAAATATCTGCTTCGCACACAAACTCACAAGTGCTGTGGTTATTTATTTGACCACCATAAGGTCAAGTCATATAAAATTCCAGCACAAATGGGAAAAGCTACTGAGAGACCCCCACCTGTAGCTTAGGAGCAGAGCTATGGACAGGTAATGACTGCAGGGGTGGGGAACTAATACTCCTTTGGTGGTGTGGCCACTGGTCTGTGCCACCATAGATGGCCTCAAGTCCAGACACACATGGGTAGCATTAATTGGAGTCAGTGGGTTATTGAAAAGGAAACCAAAATAGACATGAAGTACAATGGCAGCTGGAAGGGACATTAGTGATGGATACTACCAAGATACATCATATACTCGTATAAAATTCTCAAAGAGTAAAAAATGTATTATTTAAAACAAACAAGAGACTGAGGATTCATAGCAACTAGTAAGAAGGGTCCAGTCACCCAAGCTGGCATAACAAAGAAGTCCCTTCTTTTTGCCTTTGTCTCTATTTTCTCTACCCACACAGCCAAATCTGCTCAGGTCAGTGGCACAGCTTTCTGTTTCATAGACATGATATTGTAAAGCTCATCAATTACTAATATAACCACCATGATCTTCAAAATCCAGTCTATTGGAATGCCTTTCTACAGTAGAAGGATGCAAAGCCTGTTCTGAAGCAACACAATGAGTCTGATTTTTAACAGGTCCTCTCCTTGACTATCTCAGTATCACAAAAGCTTTAATATGGTTTCTAATAAAAATCTTTTGAATTCTAAATCAGACAGACACAAATAAGATCATGTGCTTTCTTCTGCTTCCCAGCTCTTAATAGTAGCCTATCAATTAATGATCCTGTCTAACAAACCCCTTTGATCTGGTTTATAAACTTCTATCACTCAGAATAAATTAATAAGTAATAAAGGATGATGGTTATAGGCTATCAATTCAGCAAGGTGTATGGAATCTATAATATATTGTTAAAATGCTGGATGATAAGACATAGTTTAAAGTATGTATTAGTTACTATTCTATTGCTGTGGAGAGATACAATGGTATACACAACTCATAAAAGAAAACATTTAATTGGGTACTTGCTTGCAGTTTTAGAGGGTTAGTCCATGAGCTTAATGGTGGTAAGCAGACAGGTATGGCATTGGTACAGTAGCTGAGAGCTTTACATCTGATCTATAGCCAATAGGGGAGAGAGAGAGAGAGAGAGAGAGAGAGAGAGAGAGAGAGAGAGAGAGAGACAGACACACAGAGAGA
Source organism: Apodemus agrarius (assembly GCA_964023405.1). Classification (NCBI taxonomy): domain Eukaryota; kingdom Metazoa; phylum Chordata; class Mammalia; order Rodentia; family Muridae; genus Apodemus; species Apodemus agrarius. The sequence continues at coordinate 181,933,569 of OZ030005.1, forward strand.
CAGACACACACACACACAGAGAGAGAGAGAGAGAGACAGACAGACAGACAGACAGACAGACAGAGATTGACCAACTGTGCCTGGCGTGAGCTTTTCAAACTTCCAAGCCCACCTTCGTTGACTATTCCAAAGAGGCCATATCTCCTAATCCTTTTCAAACAGTTCCATTAGCTAGGGACCAAACATTCATACACTACACCACACACACACACACACACACACACACACACACACACACACAAGCATGGGTATGTCTATGGGGTCAGTCTCTATTCAAACCATACAAAATAGTATGAAAGATAAACAACTCAAAATAACAATTTTAATAACTGAATAAGAATCACTTATCTAACATTAAAGTCAGAAGGAAGAGAGTGTTGGAGAAAAGTTGAAACAAGAAGAGAGGGGAGGAGACACACTAACAAGAATTCCAACACACTGTATGTGTCAGAGTTGCCAGAGGATCAGAGCTAGTAACAGATTAACAGTAAGAGGCTTCTGGGTATATTCCCAGGAGTGGTATGGCTGGATCCTCTGGAAGTATCATGTCCAGTTTTCTGAGGAACCGCCAGACTGATTTCCAGAGTGGTTGTACCAACTTGCAGTCCCCCCAGCAGTGGAGGAGTGTTCCTCTTTCTCCACATCCTCGCCAACACCTGATGTCTTCTGAGTTTTTAATCCTAGCCATTCTGACAGGTGTGAGGTGAAATCTCAGGGTTGTTTTGATTTGCATTTCTCTAATGACTAATGATGTTGAACATTTTTTAAGGTGTGTTTCTCAGCCATCCGAATTTCTTCAGGTAAAAAGATTTTGTTTAGCTCTGTACCCCATTTTTGGATAGGGTTATTTGGTTTTCTGGGGTCTAACTTCTTGAGTTCCCAGAAGATTCCCCAGCATGCAATAAGGAAACATGCTCCACTATGTTCATAGTAGCCTTATTTATAATAGCCAGAAGCTGGAAAGAACACAGATGTCCCTCAATGGAGGAATGGATACAAAAAATGTGGTATATATACACAATGGAATACTATTTAGCCATTAGAAACAATGAATTCATGAAATTCTTAGAGAAATGGATGGAGCTGGAGAACATCATACTAAGTGAGGTAACCCAGTCTCAAAAGAATACCCATGGTATGCACTGACTGATAAGTGGATATTAGCCTAGAATCTTGGGACACCAAAGACACAATTCACATACCAAATGATGTCTGACAAGAAGAAAGGAATGGACACTAGTGCTGGAAAGGATCAAAGCATCAGTGTAGGGGAATACCAGAACAGGGAAGTGGGAAGGGGTGGATGAGGGAGCAGGGGGAGGGAAAAGGGCATGTGGGACCTTAGGGGGGTGGGAAAACAAAAAAAGGGAAATGAAATGTAAATATAGAATATATCCAATAAAAAAATTTTTTTTGAAAAAAAAAAACAGTAAGAAGCTTGTTACAAGATTTATACAAGTCTGGATGCCAGTGTGTAGGATGGGGCCATCTCAGAACAGAAGATACTACCTCAGGGGTGAGAGGAAACTGGCTCTAATAGGAACACTGAGGAACAGGCACCCAAAATTATTCTGAGAAGCCTTAATTCTGTTTTAAAAGGTTGCCAATTGACCTACCACCATTACTGAAAATCATTAAATTTAATATGTACAAATAATTTTATAGTAATAGTTGGATTAGTATACAAATGGAGAGCTTGAAACGTTAGCATTGTAAAACCAACACATTAAAACACCATCAAGTATAAGGCAGCATAAGCATTAATACTCATAGTCTGAAACAGCAGAACGAAAAAATATACTCACTAATTTTAATTCATATGATGAAACTATTTTCTGTCGGAGAGGCTTGAAGGTAATACTCTGGTTAGAAGAAATGCTTGAACAGCATTTGTACTACAGTGTATATATGGCAAAAAAGAAGAAGAAGAAGAAGAAGAAGAAGAAGAAGAAGAAGAAGAAGAAGAAGAAGAAGAAGAAGAAGAAGAAGAAGAAGAAGACCTGTTCCAAGGAAAAGAGTAGATACCAGAACTACAGAGAGTGCTAAAATTACCACCCACTACCATTCCTGAGCATTACATCTGTCTTTTGTTTTCTATGTACAAGAATGAAAAAGAACTTAACAGAATTCTCAACAGAAGACTCTCTAGAGAAGCACTTAAAGAAATGTACTACAACTGTAGTCATCAGGGAAATTCCCATCCAATCAACTCTGAGGTTCCATCTTACATCCACCAGAATGGCTAAGATCAAAAACTCCAAGCAACAGTTGATGCTGGTGAGGATGTGGAGCAAGGGCAACACTCCTCCATTGCTGGTGGATTGCAAACTTGTACAACTACTCTGGCAATCAATTTTGTGGTTTCTCAGAAAACTGGGAATAATTCTACCTCAAGACCCATCTATACTCCTGGGCATGTACCCAAAAGCTGTCCCCACCCCCACCCCCGGTCCCACAAGGACACTTGCTTATCCAGGTTCACAACAGCTTTATTTGTAACAGCCAGAAACTGGAAACAAGCTAGATGTCCCTCAATCACAGTATGGATAAAGAAAATGTGACACATTTACACAAAGGAGTATTACTCATCGGTTAAAAACAACATTATGAAACTTGCAGGGAAATGGATGGAACTAGAAAAGATCATCCTCAGTGAAGTAACCCAGACCTAGACCCAGACCCAAACCTAGAAAGATAAATCTGGTTTGCATTTACTTATGAGTGGATATTAGCCAAAAAATACAGTGTAACTATGCTGTAATCCACAGATTCAAAGAAGCTAAGTAAGAAAGGCGGCCCACAGGGGGTACTTGAATCTCACTGCAAAGGGGAAATAGAATAGAGATTGGAGGTGGGTGAGTGAGGAGACTGGGTGATCAAGGGGGTAAAAAGGAAAACAGGAGAGATCAAGGGGGTAGGACAGAGGGTGAGAGTACTGGGAGAGAGAACTGGAATGGGCAGGAGGGGGGCTCTCTGGGAAGAGCTAGAAACTTAGGAAAATGGAAACTACAAGCATGACCCCAGGTAAGACTCCTAATAATGGGGGATAAAGAGCCTCAATTAGCCTTCTCCTGTAACCAGAAAAGATTTCCAATGGAGGGATTGGGATAGCAACCCAGTCACAAAAACTTCAACCCACTATTTGTTCTACCTACAAGATGTGGAGGGGGTAAAGACGGACCAGAGACTGAGGGAATGGACAACCAATGACAAGCCCAGATTGAGACCCAAGCCATGAGAGAGAGCTCCCCCCCCACACACACACACTGTTAATGCTGTTTTGCTATACTTGCAGACAGGACCTAGCATAACTGTCATCTGAGAGGCTTCACCAGCAATTGATGGAAACAGACACAGAGACCACAGCCAAACATTAGGTGGGGAATCCTGTGGAAGAGTGGGGAAAACTATAGAAGGTGTCAGGGAGGCTAAGGACACAGGGAAACCTACAGAATCAACTAACCTGGGCCCATAGCAGCCCACAGAGACTGAGCCGCTAACAGACAACATGCATGGGATGGACCTAGCCCTTCTCTACCCATGGAACAGGTGTGCAGCTGGGTCTTCATGTGGGACTCCCAACAGCAGGAGCAGGGCAGTCTCTGACTTCATTGCCTGCCTTTGGATCCCTTTCCTCTAATTGGGCTGCCTTGTCTAGCCTCAATAGGAGAAAATGCAACTAGTCTTACTGCAACTTGATATGTCAATCCATGGGAGGCTTGCCTTTTCTGAGGGGGAAGGGAGGAGAGGGGATGGAGGGAAGGGCAGAAGAGAGGAAGGGAATTGGCGAAGAGGAGAGAAGTGTGATCAATATGGAAATTAATTAATTAATTAAAAAACAGAGTTTTAAGTATATTGATAGATTTTGTTTACAAAAATTGAAGGAAATTTACTAATATATAAAATATATACTTAACAGATACAGGAACAGTCATAATATTGTTCTCTATAATTATTCTTTATTCTATAATAATAATTTAAATGATCACGGCTTAAAGATATTTCAAATTCCTATAAAAAATGCTTGAACTTTTGCCCCAAGTGTTTGAGAACAATCTCTCTCTGATCTTGTTCTCACTTATGACTCAGATCTTTTGTAATTTATCTTCAAGTTGGACAACTAGGTTTCAATTACATTTTCATAGCTTTCTGGTTTAGCAACCACAGACAAATTACTTCAGTTTGGAGCACAGCTTCATTTCTTTAAATCTGTAGGCACGAGTCTGCCTCATTCCCTCTTACTACAAGGATCTACTATATTAAGCTATAATATGATGCATAGAGCCTGCCAAGCAGGTGTTTAAAGTATGTTGAATTATTGCTACATTGTAACACAGTTATCTTTTTCTGTTTCATTTTCTCTTTTAGAGAAGAATCTAGGCATGATGCATTCTGTTGCTTGTCATAGCGCCTACCACAGTGCTGGACATTTGGATAGTTGTAAAGGAATATGGGGAGATGTTGGGTTTCCATCTTTTTATGCTGCTGACCTACCAAGCACAGAATTGATCTCCATTAGCAGAGCCCTTCTGAGAATACACCCACATCATGTGTCCACATATGAATATGTGGACATCACAGAGGCTTCATGGGCCCAAGAAAGGTTAGAAAGTTGTAATGTGCTCTATATTGAAAATTCATAAGCCATCTAGGATGCTGGTATAAAACTGTAATAGAATAGTTCTAGTAATAGAGCAGTGAAAACTATGTGCTCATATTTACTACAGTGTGTCTTTACTAATATAGGTAATGGTCCATATAGAGAACATTCACTTCCTAATCTAGGCATAATTAAAATGCGGAAACTTTATATATTAAAACTCAAACCCACAGCCATGCAGCATTAAGAGTGCAAGTTTAAATGCAAATTTAAGAGAATAATTTTCTCATATTATTAATGAATGGTAACCCAGTTCACATAGCACTAACTACTATTGCATTTGATATTATTACATGGTTCTGAACTCCTGCAAGATCCAAACCATTTCCTCAGCCTTACTATTCTTGAAATGTGGGGATCAGACATGAAATGGAACTTAAAGGAGTGAACAGTATTTAAATAATGAACTTAAATTTTTTCACTCATTTATACCCACCAGGTTCATGACGCCAGATAAGTTGAAGAAAGGAGCTTCAGAGGTGAAGTGGTAAGGATCCTAATTTTCCAAATCCTTACAGTTTAAGAAGAAAATAAGAGAGACACATAAATATTTATAGGAAGTAAAAAGTTAAATGACCAGGTCTAATTAATTTCTTACATAAACAGTTTTATGTGATCAAGTGATCATAAATAATGCAGGAAAATGTGAAATTTCCCATCTGGTCCCCACCCATGGCCTCCTGAGTGCTCATCTATGTGCCAGAACTCCCCTGAAGATCCACCCGGGCCATCTGTGGGTCCCACACAGAGCAAAGAGTAACAAAAGTACTACTGGGATTTAAAAGGAAGAAGAGGTGAGGACAGTAAATGAAAATGACCCAGAGGAGCACATTAGATTCTTTTTAAGAAACAGATATGGGATAAACATGTGACAATACTTGAAGGTGTTTTATTATGTATTCTTATTTAAATATTATGACAATCTTCAGTTGGATTTTCTTTTTTTGAAAATAAGTCGTAGGAAATTTCAGTTAATTGTTCAAAATCTTATAGCTGGTGACATTACTGTCGCCTATTCATGTCCAACAATTCATGTCCACGACACAAATTGTTCTTTTAATGAATAATCTTTTAACTATCTAAATGAGGCAGAAATTTGTAAGATCTTTACAAGGAAAATCATAGAATTTTTAATTCACAGGTTAAAAAGCTGAAAATATTTCAGCTTGGCTTGTAATTAAAGAAGAGCAAACAATAAAGTTGTAAGTTTGAAATAATAGATGGCAAAAAGCCTCAAACAGAGGTTATTGACTTTGTACTTTATCCACAGAGACAAAGGGTTAAGAGATAAGAAGATGGAAGCACTGGGGAGAGAAACCCTGCAGTGCAGCAGACAGTGGGTACAGAGGCCCCAAGCTATGGACTGACAGTAGCAGTAAGACTACCTAGCAGTCAATCCCACTAAAATCAGGGACTAGGCAAGGCTGCCCCTTCTCTCCATATCTTTTCAATATAGTGCTTAAAGTTCTAGCTAGATCAATTAGACAACATAAGGAGGTCAAAGGGATACAAATTGGAAAGGAAGAAGTCAAACTAACACTACTTGCAGATGATAGGACAGTATACTTAAGCGACCCAAAAGAACTCCACCAGAGAACTCCTACAGCTGATACACAACTTCAGCAAAGTGGCTGGTTATAAAATCAACTCAAGCAAATAAGTAGCCTTCCTATCCTTAAAAGGATAAGCAGGCTGAGAAAGAAATCAGGGAAATGACACCCTTCACAATAGCCACAAACAATATAAAGTATCTCGGTGTGACTCTAACCAAACAAGTGAAAGATCTGTATGAGACGAATTTTAGGTCTCTGAAGAAGGAAATGGAAGAAGACCTCAGAAAATGGAAAAATCTTCCATGCTCGTGGATTGGCAGTATTAATATAGTAAAAATAACCATCTTACCAAAAGCAATCTACATATTCAATGCAATGCCCATCAAAATCTCAACTCAGTTCTTCACAGAGTTAGAAAGAGCAATTATCAAATTCATCTGGAATAACAAAAAACCCAGGATAGCTAAAACTATTCTCAACAGTAAAAGAACTTCCAGGGGAATCAATATCCTGGACCTCAAGCAGTACTACAGAGCAATAGTGTTAAAAACTGCATGGTATTGGTACAGTGACAGGGAGGTGGATCAATGGAATAGTATTGAAGACTCAGAAATGAACCCACACACCTATGGTCACCTGATCTTTGATAAAGGAGCTACAACCATCCAGTGGAAAAAATAGCCTCTTCAACAAATGGTGCTGGCTCAAATGGAGGTCAGCATGCAGAAGATCTATTCTTATCTCCTTGTACTAGGCTCAACTCCAAGTGGATCAAGGACCTCCACATAAAACAAGACACACTGAAACTAATAGAAAAGAAACTGGGGAAGACCCTTGAGGACATGGGCACAGGGGAAAAGGTCCTGAATAGGACACCAATAGCTTATGCTCTAAGATCAAGAATTGACAAATGGGACCTCATAAAATTGCAAAGTTTCTGTAAGGCAAAGGACACTGCCAGAAGGACAAAACAGCAACCAACAAAGTGGGGAAAATCTTCACCAACCCCACATCCGACAGAGGGCTAATATCCAATATATACAAAGAACTCAAGAAGTTAGACTCGAGAGCCAAACAACCCTATTAAAAAAATGGGGTACAGAGCTAAACAAAGACTTTTCACCTGAAGAAATTCAGATGACTGAGAAGCATCTTAAGAAATGTTCAACATCATTAGTCATTAGGGAAATGCAAATAAAAACAATCCTGATATTTTACCTCACACCAGTCAGAATGGCTAAGATTAAAAACTTAGGAGACAGCAGGTGTTGGAGAGGATGTGGAGAAAGAGGAACACTCCTCCACTGCTGGTGGGATTGCAAGTTGGTACAACCACTCTGGAAATCAGTCTGGTGGTTTCTCAGAAAAATGGGCACAACACTTCTGGAGGACCCTGCTATACCACTCCTGGGCATATACCCAGAGGAAGCATTAATAAGGATACATGCTCCACTATGTTCATAGCAGCCCTATTTATGATAGCCAGAAGCTGGAAAGAACCCAAATGTCCCTCAATGGAGGAATTGATACAAAAAAATATGGTATATATATACAATGGAGTACTATTCAGCCATTAGAAACAATAAATTCATAAACTTCTTAGACAAATGGATGGAGCTGTAGAACATCATCCTAAGTGAGGTAACCCAATCTCAAAAGAACACTCAAGGTATGCACTCACTGATAAGCTGATATTAGCCTAGAAGACTGGAATACCTAAGACAAAATCCACATATTAAATGATGTCCAAGAAGAAGGAAGGAAGGGCCCCTGACTCTGGAAAGGCTTAATGCAGCAATGTAGGGAAATACCAGAACAGGGAAGAGGGAAGTGGTGAATGGGGAACAGGGGGAGGGAAGAGGGTTTATGGGACTTACAGGGAGGGGGGAGCCTGGAAAGGGGAAATCATATGATATGTAAATTAATATATCGAATAAAAATAAAAAAAGAAATGTTAAGATTAAAAAAAAGAAAATACGTTTCCAAACTGAGCTGATACCAGTGGGAACACAGGCTGGCACAGCAGACAGAGATAGATCCCTCACTACTTGAAAACTAATCAGATTTGAAAAGAGACAAGAATGGGGATACAGACATACTAGCCAAGTCTCAACCATGATGGTAGCATCAAAGAAAACCTGAGATGTAGAAGGAAAGAATGCATGGAAGAAAACATAAATGTCAGTCATAATGACATATAAGAAGAAGGGTTAAAGGAAAGAAGTTCTATGGAAAAATGAAGTAAATGAAACCATGCTGGCTATGTTCTTAAGGGAAATTGTTTTAATCTATTGCACGTTGTATAGTACCTGGTTATTCATAATTCTTGGTTCATGGAACTCTAAAACTGGTGTTATCTAGCTAAGACAAAAACTTGACAACCAATATAGTTGTAATAATGTAATATATATTTATCTCTATGCTCCTCCTATATCCTAAGCACTACTTCCCTATAGTATTTTTGAGGTAATTCATCTTTTCTTTATGATACATTTGTCTATTAGAAATAGGCTAATTATATAGGTATTATTGAGAAGGAATATTTCTCAGCTTTAACTGAATTTAGCTTCATGATAATATACCCTGACTTTTTATATTCATAAGCAACATGGAACTTACTTTGGCTCTGAATAATAATGATAGAATTCATCCTTCTCTTTCTGCAGCTATAATATATCTTTGTAGCATATCAGGCTTGCCTCAGAAATGAGCCTGACATAGTGGCAGCAGTAACTTCCTCTAAATCTATTGTCTGCAAGCATGCCTTTTCAATAATTTTAATATATGAAGCTAACATGAAAGCTTCTATAGATTCAACAAAAATACATTGCTTCCCTCCAGTAGAATGGAAATTCCATGAATAATGACAGAAATTAAATATCTTCGTTCTACACTCTGCTTGTATAGATCATGACTAATTCTCAAGAAATATCAATTCACATATTTTGTAGCAAAAATGGTCATTCACAGAAGCAACGTGGGTTAGAAAGATTCAGAGTCTTATGTCTGTGCTCCAAGAGTGACACCGTGAGGCCTCCAGGTTTGACTCAGACATCCCTGCCTCTCCTCACACACTCTTACAAATCCCAGTGTCCATTAAATGAGCTGGCTGTGGTAGAGCTTACCAAACAATATCCATCACCATTTTATAGTCATATGAATATGGCATGCTCTATGTTCAAATTCAGTTTGGGGTATATGGAAAATAGTTGATGCCAAAAAAGATATTCCAAGGTAAAATACCATATATTCTAGATTACTACAAAACTGAAGTGAAACTATGCTATAACTAATTCAAAAGGTGCCTTGCATTTGGCTTTGGTATCTTGGCAGTTATTTTTGAAAATACAGAGGTTTAGGAACTATATAAAAATTTTAATAATTAAATTCAACTGTAGCATAAAGATAAACAGAAAAAGAAATGAAAAACTCTTCAGATTCCCTCACCCTCTTCCTGCTAGCAGCTGTTGTCATGCCAGCACTCACTGTGGAAAGTAGACACAACATCACTTACCATGACAAACTAGCATTCTACAACAAACTTACAAGCAATAAATCTTTCTTTCTGTATAAATAGCTATATTGTGTGTTAGCCCAGGTTGAGACAAGGGTACTGGAATGTTTGGGTTCCAAAACTTCACTATGATGAGCTTATTGCCTAGTGAGGAAAAGCAAACAAAATCCCGAGTCTTTGGACTTAATTTTAGATGCATATATATCATCCTGTTTTAAAAAATGTTACTATTACTTCAATTCTAATTCTGTCTAGAGGCAGATTCTCTCTCCCTCCTAGGCTGATGGCTCCACTGGAAGGCAGGGAGCCCTCAATGCTCTGAGGGGAGCTGCCATGACTGGGAGCTCTCTCACCCATCCACTTCAGACAGTCACTGACCTACTTCCGCTTCTCAGCCGCACGTCTTCCCCCTCAATTCCTCAATGACTCTTACTCTTTTTTCAAATGGTTGGGAGCAAGAACATCTTCAATGGCACCCCTCTCCTGTTTACCTGTGTTCTGAGCACTAAATCTATAGAGAAAATCATAATGAAAAGGCTGGCATGTAGGTATCAAGAAATTAATCAAATTTCTATGGGAAAATGACAATCTCTAAAGGCTCCTCTCAAGGAGACATTCTATGTCTAGTAATACTTTTGTGAGCAGTGGAAGAATTGTAACGTTTTCCATGGTGAACATTTTGAGGACCAATTCTAAACTGGATGCATAAATCCATGGTTTGCTTGTCTTAGTTGTATGCGAATTACATTATTTTCAGTCACACCTACCATTCATATGTGGTGAGAGTGACTGGACAGGGAACTTATGGTCTACTTTCCATTGTGCATGGGAAAGTCACATGCTCACTCTGTTTCCTCACTTGTGAGCTGAAAAAGTAGACTAAAATAAGGTTGGGAACTAGGTCATTTGGAGGCCAAGACAGCTGGAGCCCTTGGACCTTAAGCTCCTGCTGATTGTCTTGGGTCCACCCAATAAAGAAATGAGAGCTTTTCATGACCAGTAGTTGTAATTTCCAACCGATAGGAATTCTCTATTCTGGGTATTTCCCCTTGAACAGATATAGAATTAGAGGTCCTGGGCCCCCATATCATACAGGATTTCTGTTTCCCATACTACAAGAAAACTTTAATATTTATTTTAGAGTCACAATTCATTTACTGTCACACAAGATTTTGTCATGGATAAAACTTTAGGAGATTCAAAACTTTCTAACATATCTATATACACATGGACGGTTTTCTAAAAAAATGAACCATATCCTGGATCACAAAACAAATATTTACAAATTCATATAAGTGGATATTAGCCAAAAACGTACAGAATACTCAGGCAATCTATAGAACTCAAGAAAGTTAAGAAGCTGAAGGGCCCACGTGGGGATGCTTCAATCTGACTTGGGAGGAAAAAGAAAGCAATCACAGTGGGCAGAGGGAAGGAGGGACCTGGGTGGGAGAGAGGACAGGGAGGGGAAGGGGGAACATGATCAGGTATTGGGGGGAAGAAACAAGAATGAGGCCATGAAGGCCAGCTGAAAGAATGAAAACAAGCAACCTCAAGAGGTAGGAGGTGGGGGAACCCTCTAGGATGTACTAGAGACCTGGGAGGGGAGAGAGTCTCAGGACTCAGAGAGAGAGAGACATGAGATGAAATGCCCAACAGTGGGGGCAGGGGACTTGTAGAGTCCACCTCCAGCAGAAAGACAGGGCATCAAGTGAGGAATGGGGTTAATGTCCCACAGTCAAAAACTCTGACCCAGAATAGTTCCTATCTAAAAGAACTGCAGGGACAATAATGGAGAAGAGACTGAGGGAAAGGAGGTCCAGTGAACTGCCCAAATTGGGATCCTGCTCAAGGGGAGGCCCCAAGGCCTGACACTATTACTGATGTTATGATGTGCTTACAGATTGGAGCCTAGCATGACTTCCCTTTGAGAGGCCCAACAAGTAGCTGAAAGAGTCAGGTGCAGATACTTAAACCCAACTAATGGACAGAAGCCAAGGACACATGTGTTTTACTCATGGAAAGGCTGGAAGAAGCTGAGGAGGAGGGTGCACCATAGAAAGATCAGCGTCTTAACTAACCAGGACCCCTGAGAGCTCTCAGACACTGAGCCAGCAACCAGGCAGCATACACCAGCTGATATGAGGCCCCCAGCATATATAACAGTAGAGGACTGCCTGGTCTGGCCTCAGTGAGAGAAGACTTGAGGCTCCAGGGAATGGAGAGGCCTAGTAGGGTGGGGTGGGGTCAGTGGGGACGTCCTCTTGGAGATGGGGAAGGAAGAATGGGAAGAGGAACTGTTGGAGGGTAGACCGGGAGGCGGATAATGACTAGACTGTATAAGAAGATTAAAGATAATTTTTAAAAAATAAATTAAATTAAAAAAACAAAAGTAGGCTGAGCAAGCCACAAGGAGTAAGGCAGTGACGAGCAGCTCTCCACGGCATCTGCGTCAGCTCTGGTCTCCAGATTCCAGCTCTGTATGAGCTTCTGTCCTGACTTCCTTCAATGACGAACAGTGAGATGGGAGCAAAAGCCAAATGTACCCTTTCCTCCACCCCAAAAAGAAAGAAGTCAAATTTTCAGTGTGTTTCTCTGTGTGAGTTGCATGAGTATGTATTTTTGCATGTGTGGAGGGGGCCCATGACTGTGCATAGAGGTCAAAGGTTAATGCTAGTTGTCTTCCTCTACTGCTTTCTACCTTATTTCTTTAGGGACAGTGTCTCTGAAGGAACCTGGAGCTTGCTGATTTGGGTAAAAGGGCTGACCATCAGGCTTGTATAAAACAGATTATTCAAGTCCTCTGAACAGTCCAGTAAGCACTTTACCAACTAAGCTGTCTCCCAGTCCCAAGGTTTAAATTCTTGATGACTGCATATGCCATTGCTGCCTACATCCTGGAATCACTATACAAATTTACTTATAAAAAGTAATTTTAAAAACATCACGTTCCATGTAGATCCAATGTGATTATTTGAATGTGAAAAGGAGTCAAACCTGAATTTTAAAGATTGAAAATAACAAATTTGAACACATAGCACAAAGTTACATGTGGTATATCTCCTGCACACATCTTTTTTCTTGTTGTCAAAAAAGTCCAGGAATAAGGAAGCATCTTGTGGAACTCTCTGTGGAATAAGTGATTCACAATTCAAACAATTTTATCAAGACTGAAGAGAAAATCAGAAAACATAAAAACCAAAGTTTGTGTTGGAGGGTAGCCTGTGCATGGCTACAGATACTATTCTTAGCACTAATGCAAACAAACAAATAAAAATGCCAGTGATGTGTCCTGAAGTGAATGTTTATTTCAAGTGAGCTTCATTAGTCAGCTGCCAAACTATTATCGTAACATTGTCTTCAATGACCAAGTCCAAATTGCTGAGTCAATGAGATAAAGTTCACAACGATCATGTGCAAGCTAGAGAGTATATCCCAATGAAAGTGACCTTGTGACCTCAAAGACATTTCAAACATCTTTGAAGTATGGGGGAGATACTGATGGCTGAAGTTAGTCTCTGTCTCCCTTTGCACAGTCTGTCAGAGTCCTTTCAAGTTTGCCATTCACCTTCAAGTTCACTAGCATTTGACAAGAGACACAAATTCAGAATTGCTGTAAGGGTTTCCCAGAGCTATGTGACCTAACCTAAGAGTATACTGTAGTAGCTAAGCAACAGGGCTTCCAGGGCCACAGCAGCTGACCTTCAGTTTATCCTAGGCGAACAGCTGCCAAGCTATTACCAAATAAGGAAAATGGAAAACTGTACTAGCCTGTAATCTTTGTTTTCTATTTCCTGTGTTTCTGGTTATAAATGTAGCTTGCTGCAGTGTAACTTCACATTCTGGATCATCTTCAGTCAGGAAGAAGACCCAGTATTAGACTCTTTTATGTTTCTTTCTCAAGTAAACTTCGTTAACTCAAACACTACCTTTTTATGTTAACAACACACATACACGTATATATAAACAACGATATTGGATACACTTTAAAGTGCTTTGTGCCTTGCAAAAGCTCAGCAAATATAAATTAACACCATTATGTTTAAAAAAAATCAGAGCAAAATCACAAGTTGAGATGTAAAATAACTGTCGGCCACCATGGTAAAGGAAGAAGGTAACACACGCCAAGGTTCAGGATAAGCTATGCAAAAAACCTATTGGAACTAAGAAAGTTCTGAAAAATCAAAGAGAAGGTGTGTGCCAGAAACTAGAAAAGGGAGCTCAGATGTGTAGTAACAGCATAGCACGTACGAGACTCTCAGTTTGATCCTGAGAAACACACACATATATACCATGACATACACACAACACACACGACACAACATGGACACACACACACAGGGATACACACACAACATAAACATGCATGACACACAAACACACAGACACACCCACACACTACAAACACACAACACAAACACACATATCCACGAACACACACACAGACAGACAGACAGACAGACACACACACACACACACACACACACACACACTCTACCAAGATAAAAGAAGTCCTAGATTCATCAAGTAGGAAGGTTAAGGAACAGGTCACAAAGGGTTTCAGAAGTAAAATGTCAGAAGCCACAGCTTCTTTTAATCAGAGAGGAAGGCAAGAACCAAAACAATAAAAAAGACTCACTTTTCTTTCTCATCATCTGAGAAGTCCGAATTACCTATAAATAGTTTCTAAGGTAGTCCTAAGCTCACCAAATTGTTTTTAGTAAAAAGAAAACTAAATGGACTTTTTAATCTTGGTTTATGAATACATAAAATTCAAATTATGAATTGCATCACTGTGGGACAAAGTTCTAGTTATTTACATAAACTAATATTTCATAATTAGGATCATTTAGAATCATCTATACAAATGCTTTTGTGTTACATAAACTTCCAGGGGTGCTTGAGGAAGGAGACGCTGTAATAAATAACTAGACATGGATACAGAGAAGAACCCTGTGCTGCTCTAACACCTGCGTCTCGATCTTCTCCTTCCTGGAGCCGCTGTGGAAATCAGTGTGGAGAACTCTCAAAAGAAAATAGTAATAAACTCCATATGACCCAGCTATAGCACTCCTTGGCATACATGAAAGGTCTCAACATCCTACGGCACAGAAATCTGCTCAGCCTTGTTTGCTGCCTCCTTATGCATGACAGATAGGAAATGAAGACCACCTAACTGTTCTTCAACTAAGAATGGAAAATGAGAATGGTTTATATCACAACAGAATTTAGCTGTAAAGACAAATGAAATAATACGGTTTTCAGGTAGAGATGGAACTAGAAAAAATTTAGATGTGAAGATATAACCTGGAGTAGCCAAAGAAACCAGGAAGAAAAAGAAACCATGACATTTGGGGAAATGAGTTAAGGAGATGGGTAGTAAGACTCACAAGCTATGAGGGGCAGCGGGATAAACGGGGCAGGGCGTTGACTGCAGGAGGTGGATGGCAACACAGAGGAAAAGGGAGGAAGGAGGAATAAGCAACAGTAAGGATGTTTGAAAATGCTGTATGTACATATATATGTATGAAACTATATATCCATTTAACCTATATATAATACATGTACTATATTTATATACTTAAATATATATGTAAATATGTACATATATAGTTTATATATAAATAAGTGTATATAATTATATATCAATAAATATTAAATGAGTTTATTTATTTATTTACACCCCTTGGGGTATAAATGCTACATCCAAGAACTGTAGACCATCTTTCTAACATAAACCCCAGTGCCGAGGCATGGTGAAGCTGTCAGTCAGAATAGTCTAAGTGATTCCCAAAGCTAGTGCCATTGTCCTCTGCTGCTTCCCAGAATTTGAAGGTTAAGACCCCACTGTAGAAAAAAATCACATACTTTAGACACAGGATACAGAAGAATGGAGCTCTAATCTTTCCAGAAGCCTCCTTGCAAAGCCTAGCTCCCATACTATCAGAAATTGCTATGAAAACTAGCAAGGGAGAAAGGAAATCACCATTCTTCCCATCTACAAAGCCTACAAACCACAAATATTATCAGCACAGCAAGATATCGTTAAAGATGCCAAAAATTGGAGCACTTATATCTGGAGGTAACAACAGCTGTCTAATTGGACTTGGTCCACTCAGGAGGAGGGAGCTCAAGTCTGGCATTGTAAGCCTAGTCTTTACCTACAGCATTTAGGTTAGGAACCCTCGAGGAAAACAACGCTGCCACTTTCCCAAGTCAGTATAATCCTGAATTGAAACCTCAATACTTCCCTTTATACTCAGAGATACCTGTAATAGTCATCCCTCACCAAAGAAGTTTCTTTTAACATCAGAGACTACTGCAGAAATCCACAATTGATCTAAATGCAGAGGACAACCAACTCCAAATGATACATCTACAATGCAACTCCGACTCCTCCCAAGTCTCAGAGGACACGGTAGGAAAGGAAGCAGAGGACTGGGATGTCTGCTCTGAGATAATGTCTTCTACACCTCGGAATTCCCAACAATAGGGCTGCCTGAACAA
Source organism: Apodemus agrarius (assembly GCA_964023405.1). Lineage (NCBI taxonomy): Eukaryota > Metazoa > Chordata > Mammalia > Rodentia > Muridae > Apodemus > Apodemus agrarius. The sequence continues at coordinate 181,949,803 of OZ030005.1, forward strand.
GAAATGCACAATGATGCCAACAGTTAATATGCCAAAGCAGAATGGGGGCGGGTCTCATGATGTCCTACCCCATAGGCGAAGAGTTCCGGTCAATTAATGACTGCTTAGAGATGGAGAATCAACCTTTTACACAGACAAACCCTCTGATAAATTATCCAGTCCCCAGTGGTCAGTTCTAAACACACACACACACACACACACACACACACACACACACGAACAACACTAAATGTGTGTTAAACGTGTGTGTTTAGCAATAATTAAAGCAGATGAAGTCATTAATTCGAGAAGGAGTTGGAGGGATATGGAAGTAGTTGGTTAGAGAAGAAAGGAGTAGAAATGATGTAAACTTTAGAATTTATCATGATCTCTTATCACATCGAGTTTGTAGACAGCAATATTGTCTAGCTATACTGTTCCCTATTCAAAGAAGTAATAGTATTTATATGAGGATTTCAGAAAATTTAATAGACTATATTTTTCTAGCAACCTTCAAACTGAAGAAAGAAATTGCATAAAAGAAAGCCAGGGAAGCACAATGACGCTCAGACCCACTTGTCACGACAGGCTTGCTCAACTCCTTAAGTGAGCAAGGAATGCATATTATAGACACTGAACTATTTTTATATGTTTACCATGAATTATATTATTTGCATTTCAAGACCTTCTGCTAGGTTATGCTATCTTGGTAAAGTCCAAAATCAACATTTAAAAGTATAAGTTAATTATGAAATTAACAGCAACTAGTTGAGAAGCTACAAAGATAAACTGTTTGCTGCATTCTTATGTAATAGTCAAATCATGGAAGGCCATTGTATTTTTGCAGTTTGAGTATGAACAACTAAATCAACCTCTGGAAGCATTGTGTAATGCTACTAAGAATGAGACAAAGGAGAGCAGATTTTCCTCTAATGTCTCCCCAGGCCATAAGCTGAGGGAGCGACTGCGCTGCTCCTCGCCCCGGTCCTCTCAACCACATGCTTACCTCTGATCCTGACAGGGCACAGCATGGGGAAAGAAAATACTGTCTTTGTGTTACTTCAGTTTTCTCTCTTTTTCCTTTCACCACTCGATTACCTTCCCATTCTTTATAAGCATCTCTTTCTATATGACCTTAGTGCCAAAATAACAAGTTTTGGCATAATTAGTTGGATATGGGTCAGAATAAAATAGCAAAGAAAAAGCTAAGTTTCTCTCTATTAACCTGCTTATCACAGCACTAGTTATATTCTCATTCTCTTTCTCTCCCTCTCTCTCTCTCTCTCTCTCTCTCTCTCTCTCTCTCTTCCTTAAGGATGACAGAGGAGTTAGAATAATTGAGATAGACTCTACTTCCTACTAACTGTATGACTTTAGCTAGTCATGTATGGTTATTTTATGTCAGCAAAATATTTGAAATAGATATTTTATAAAGTGCTAGAAAAATAGAAAAAATGTATTTTAATGTTTATCTTCCCCATAGTACTATTTCCAGGCAGGAATATAGTAATATAAAAGAATAAGCAATAATTGCATGTTTTAATAATTTTAAGAGTTATACCAGGGAAGTTGGATAGGTGTGACAAACCTACATTCCTAGCTCTTGAACAGTGGAGACAATATGATCAGGAATTCAAGCCCAGCCTTTGCTACATAGTGACTTTGAGGAAAACCTGAGCTACATGGGATCCTGCCTCAAAAAATTTATTAAACCCACACAATTACATTAAGTGATCCAGGCAAGAATGAGAATTGAAAATGGAATCCGCCAGCTTTCCTTCCTTCTCCCTCTCTTCTCTCTCTCTTCAGCCCTTCTTCCCGACCTTCCCTCTTTCCTTCCTCTGAGATGCTATCTTGTTTATAGCCTGGACTAGCCCCAAGCTCGGTCTCCTTCTGTAGCCCCTCCAGGGCTGCAATTACAGGCATGAACGAGCACGCACTGATAAAGCGGAGGCTTCCTGAAGTGACTTCTGTTCTTGCTTTAATTTCCTCTGTGCTGTGTGTTTCACGCTCGCTTTGCACAATAATGACTCTTTTATTAGTTGATGATATTTTATGAAAAATGGCTTACTGTGCAATCACACAGGGAATTGTCTTAAGGTTCACTTACAAGAAATTCAATTACAGACTTCTAAATGTGCCACAGCAAGATTGATATGTGGTTTTTTTTTTTCTTTTCATTTTGAAAGATATTATTAGTCATAACAGGTCAGTATCTTTGCTTTTCAAGGTCAAATAATGACTTTACAACTTTCCTTTCAGGAAATAAAATGGCACTCTAAGGCACAGCAGTGCAATGATCTGTAATGAAAGCGAATTATTTTACTTGGAATTTGGAGAACATATACAAACCTACTGCATATATAGCATATTCTACAGGGAGGTGACAGAGAGCATGGACAGATAGTAGATTTACCTGCTGCTGTCTTCAAGGATCAGTGTTTTCATAGAAAGTTATCAAGACTTCAATTTAAAAGAAATGGTAAGAAATGCATGAAACCCAGGATTCACCTCTCTTAACAGAAGACACTTGCTATATGCTAAAATGTAGGAAAACTGGGCTTTCTATATTAGTAAGATCTATTTTAGAATGTTTTTCTGCAGTGTTCTACTTATAATTCATATTTATCTGTAATAGCCAATATGGCAAACAAAGGAAAAATAATGTATTTAACATCTTTCAAAGTTCAAGAGTCAACTCACTTGACTTACAATGTCTGCTTGTGTGTAGGAAGCTGAGAAGAGTTTCACTCCTGCCTACTTCAAAAGTATATTTCAAAGTCAGCTATTTGGAATGTAAAATTCACTTCCACATGTAATACCAGCAGTAATCAGGGAACAGCATCATCTCGGGTCCATCACAACCTCCAACTCATTTATTTAGTTTTGTTTGTTCTGTTACATAAAGTCAAGAATGGTTTGGGAACTGAAATCATTTAAAAAGTTAAATTTTGTCTGTGCAACATGAAATTGAACTTCCGGTGTCTGCTGATCAAGTTTGAGTTGTATTGTTTTAATTCTTATTTGTTCTTTGGGAAGCACATGCATAAATACGAAGTATTTTGCTCAGATCCAATCCCCTTCCAACTCCACTAAGACTCTCCATACATCCCTCCCCACTCCATGCTCTTCTTTCTTTTAAAGCACATGAATCCAGTGAGTGTGCCCTGTGTGCATGGGTAGGGGAAACCATTCCGGGAGCTTCTTGTCTCAAGTTGAGGAAGGCTTTATCTCGGAGGTGCTCACATCTGCAACTGGTAAACTATGAGCTGATATAGGGATAAATACCACATGAATGGCTATCTAAAAGAGTAACTCTCATTTAGAAGCATATTTACCAACATTTTTTTATTGGATATATTCTATATTTACAATTCATTTCCCTTTTTCTGGTTCCCCACCCCCAAAAGGTCCCACACGCCCTTTTCCCTCCCCCTGCTCCCTCTTCCACCCCTTCCCTCTTCCCTGTTCTTGTATTCCCCTACACTGATGCTTTGATCCTTTCCAGCACCAGTGTCCACTCCTTTCTTCTTGTCAGACATCATTTGGTATGTAAATTGTGTCTTTGGTGTTCCAAGATTCTAGGCTAATATCCACTTATCAGTGACTGCATACCATGGGTATTCTTTTGAGACTGGGTTACCTCACTTAGTATGATGTTCTCCAGCTCCATCCATTTCTCTAAGAATTTCATGAATTCATTGTTTCTAATGGCTGAATAGTACTCCATTGTGTATATATACCACATTTTTTGTATCCATTCCTCTGTTGAAGGACATCTGGGTTCTTTCCAGCTTCTGGCTGTTATATATAAGGCTGCTATGAACATAGTGGAGCATGTATCCTTATTGCATGCTGGGGAATCTTCTGGGTATATTCCCAGTAGTGGTATGGCTGGGTCCTCTGGAAGTGTCATATCCAGTTTTCTGAGGAACCGCCAGACTGATTTCCAGAGTGGTTGTACCAACTTGCAGTCAAACCAGCAGTGGAGGAGTGTTCCTCTTTCTCCACATCCTCTCCAACATCTGATGTCTTCTGAGTTTTTGATCTTAGCCATTCTGACTGGTGTGAGGTGAAATCTCAGGGTTGTTTTGATTTGCATATCTCTAATGACTAATGATGTTGAACATTTTTTAAGGTGTTTCTCAGCCATCCGAATTTCTTCAGGTGAAAAATCTTTGTTTAGCTCTGTACCCCATTTTTGGATAGGGTTATTTTGTTTTCTGGGGTCTAACTTCTTGAGTTCTTTGTATACATTGGATATTAGCCCTCTGTCAGATGTGGGGTTGGTGAAGATCTTTTCCCAATTTGTTGGTTGCCGATTTGTCCTTTTGACAGTGTCTTTTGCCTTACAGAAACTTTGTAATTTTATGAGGTCCCATTTGTCTATTCTTGGTCTTAGAGCATAAGCAATTGGTGTTCTGTTCAGGAATTTTCCCCCTGAGCCAATGTCCTCAAGGGTCTTCCCCAGTTTCTTTTTTATTAGTTTTAGTGTGTCTGGTTTTATGTGGAGGTCCTTGATCCACTTGGAGTTGAGCTTAGTGCAAGGAGATAAGAGTGGATCAATTCTCATTCTTCTGCATGTTGACCTCCAGTTGAGCCAGCACCATCTGTTGAAAAGGCTATCTTTTTTCCACTGGATGTTTTCAGCTCCTTTGTCGAAGATCAATTGGCCATAGATGTGTGGGTTCAATTCTGGGTCTTTGATCCTATTCCATTGATCAGCCTCCCTGTCACTGTACCAATACCATGCGGTTTTTAACACTACTGCTCTGTAGTATTGCTTGAGGTCCGGGATATTTATTCCCCCAGAAGTTCTTTTACTGTTGATGATAGTTTTAGCTATCCTGGGTTTTTTGTTATTCCAGATGAATTTGATTAAGATAATACATCATAAAGAGCTGCAATGAATTCTAAGACTTTTAAGCAAATTTCATTTTTATTAACTATAAAATAATACTTGAGAAGTTCTATAAAATATGGACAAATATACCAATATATGTTGTACATACTATGTGAAACATAAATGTTCTCATAAGTATAGTGATTTTTGTATAAATGGATCCAACATGCCATCTCCAAGGGTTCTAAACTCTTTAGTTTACATGACTGACACCACTGACATGCAACCCTGAGAGCCCCCCTCAATATAGAGCCCACCCTTGCAGATGAACTGACTGTTCAGCAAGCCTCCCAACATCCTCCTGTCTCTCTACCCAGCTTGGGGATAGATACAGATGCATGCCACTATGCTTGGCATTTACCTAGTATTGAGGGGTTCAAACCCAGAGCTTGGAACTGGGGCAACAGGCACCGTACATACAAGGGCCATTTCCTCGGCCCTGTAACCCCAGACTTAAACAGTGTCTTAGTTACAGTTACTGCTCCCGTAATGAAACAGGATCACCAAAAGCAATCGGGAGGAAGGGTTCATGCTTCTACATCCCTGTTATTTGTTGAAGGAAGTCAGGACGGGAATCAAGACAGGTAGAAACCTGGAGGCAGGAGCTGATGCAGAGGCCATGGAGGAAGGCTGCTTACTGGCTTGCTCATCTAGGCTTGTTTGGAATCCTTTTTTTTAAATTAATCATTTTATTTGTTTACATTTCAAATGTTGTCCCCCTTCCTAGTGTTTCTTCTCCACAATCCCTCCATCTCAACCCCCTGCTACCTCCCCTTTGCCTCAATTAGGGTGCTCCTCCACCTATTCACCCACTCCCACCTCACTGCTCAAGCATCCCCCTATGCTGGGGCCTTCAGGCCTCCATAGGACCAAGGGCCTCCTTGCCCACTGTTGCCAGATAAGGCCATCCTCTGCTACATATGTATCTGGAGTCAGGGATCCCTCCACATATACTCCTTAGTTGGGAGCCATCAACCCAAGGATGATACACACATGGGCGGGTCCCTCCTCCATCAATCACTAATTTAGAAAATGTCTTATATAATATCACCCTTGAACTTCCCTGTTACTTTCTCTGCTTTCTGGCTGTTTCCTCTACAAAGCCCTTTTACCATGACACCCTCTGCCTCATCAAGGCAGAAACAACACATCCAAGCAATTACAGATTGTAACCTCTAAAACTGTGATTAAAACTTTTGTCTTCTGAACTGTTTCCCTCAACTGCTTGTCCCTAAACTGGCTACACATGCTCCAGTCATGAAAAAAGAGAGCTAAATTCCAGTGGAAGTCCACTAGACAGAAGGCCTGCCTAGTTCTGGTCAAATCTATGAAGTTCAATAATATCAAGGAAAGAGAGATTGTTATAGCCTGAAGGAGTCTATGAAGGTATGATACATGTCTGCAGGTGACAGTCTTGACAAATGGCAGGGCAAGAGGCAAAACTAAGGAAATGCAAATAAAGATGATCACTGACTCATAATGAAAAATAAAGTAAAGCAAAAGAAAGGGGAGATGGAAGGAAAGAGAAGACAAGGACAGAGGCTGCTCGACAAGCTTGCTGACAGCCAGAGTTTACGCGGCTCCCCCTCTCAGATGACCAGAGCTTGTGTCAAGGTGATGTAAAACTATCCAGCACAGATAAAAAATGTTCTGGGGATTTTAATTGATATTAATGGTGACATACCTATCTATCTCATCTCTATCATCTGTCTGTCTATGTATCTGTCTATCGATCTATCTAATCTATCTATCATCTATTCATCCATCACCTACTTACTTAACCTACCTACCTGCCTGCCTGCCTGCCTGCCTATCTATCTAGTGTGTGACTTTGCTACACAACCTAGGCTGGCCTTGAACTCACAATCCTCTAGCTTAAGCATCCTGAATTCCAGAAATACAGGCAGAGAATACAATAATTTTGCCTGGTTAAAATTACAGACTTTTAAAATAGAGCTATGTTAAATTATTCCTATTATATTTCTAAATAAGTTAATGGAACAGAGAATATGTTAAGTGATCCCTATGATATTTCTTAACAACTGAATGTAGTTTCAGGAAAATGTGAAAAATTTCTACTTCCAACCAACATAGATTATTGAATTATGGTTTCAAAACAATATATGTTATATAACAAAAGATAGTGAACTTAGAAAGCCAAATTAAGACAAGCATTATAATTCCTCAGGATTCTACTTTAAGAGAGTTCATAACATCACACAGAGAATAAATGAGAGGAAGTCTGGTAGACACCTTGGTTTGAAAGGATGGAAATGAGAATTTGGGGAGAACAAGGGCAGGGACCTATTTCAGGGAATCAGAGTGGAGAGGGCTAACAAGAAAAGTAAACCTGGATGTCTGATGAAAGTCCTTAACTATTCATGAGAGCACAAGTCTGTTGGCTTTAAAGCTGCCTGAAGCAGAATTCCAGCAGAATTCCAAAGGAGACAAAGAAGAATGAAGAAATATGGGATAACCGTAGATACATGCCCTATCTCAATTAAGTCTGCATATTGGTAAGTTATCACATTGGACACTTCAGAAGTCTGGGTATGTTTTGTGTTTATTAATGTATCTCAAATTTGTTTTAATATTATGAATAGCTTATCATATAAAAATCTACAAAGCAAATTAAAAAGCAGATAAATGATCAGCCAAAGCTCGGGAACATGGTTTAGTATTCCTCACTTCAGCAGGCTTTGTCCACTTGAGCAGTGCCGGGAAGTCAGCTAAGTAATAGGGCTAATTCTATACATGTTTTCTAATGAAAGCTATTGAAAACTTTGGAACAAGTTGAATAAGTTTGTAAAGAAAATCCCCCTATTTTAAATCTTTAGAACAAGCAATTCATCTCGAAATTAATTAATAAGAATAATTTTCTCTATAGCTTTATTAAGAGCTGCAAAGTGTTCAGGGCCATATTCATTTTTTTCCCTAAAAAACTCATATTTTATACGGTCATTGATGGGAAAGTTTTCAACTGCTTTTTAATTTCTAATTGGCTTCCATTCCTAGAAATGAGCCAAAAAGAGTCATTTCTAGGAGATATTCCCAAAAGCTGCAGGATCTGGCAGATCTCACCCTATTTTAATAGGAATTCTATATAAATTGGATTACTGTTTAACTGCAATTTTAATTTAAAATGCACAAAAGGAATACATTTGGAACATATTGTTCATTATATTTGTTATTGGTGCCACATTTTCAAATACTCTCAAAATCAGGTCAAACTTTTTATGAAAATGCTTACGTAAGTATCTTCTTATAGTTACACAGTGGAAATTCTCTTCTGTAGTAGCTAAAGTGACATTACAGATGATTCTTAGTAAGAGAGCAAAAGAGAAGCGCAAAGGCATCTGGTCCCCGATAAGTCAGCACCGATGAAGAGATGTCACACAAGGAAGTATCTTGAGAATGAACTATGTGATTTAAACAAACTAATACATTTAAGACTAACATGAATATGATCAACATTTTTCCTATTACAGCACTTAAATCCTCAACATGGTAAATATGGTAAATATTATTAATCTCACTTTATAAACGAGCTCTCAGACTCTTGTGGTATAAATCGTGTTCAGTAAACAGCCAAGTTCAGATATACACAGAGGCAGGATTTATTATCGAACTTGGTATTTTCCCAGGCTAGCCATATGCAATGAGAATTTTCTCCTAAGATGCCTGGCAAGTTGCAGTTCCAGTCAGCCATGCTGGATGTCCTGTGCTAAGCAAGTCATGTGTAGAAGATAGGAAGCAAGTAATTTCTCTGTTTTATAACTTAGCCCTCATCTGTGAGTGACAGGATAGAAAGGTCAGGGTCTGGTACACAGTGTCCAGTAAATGTAATATACTATTGTTTTTCCTGAAGCATTTAAGGAGAGAAAGGATGGTATGTTTTAATCCCTCCCAAAGACACTAACTAATCTCTTAGGTTCTTACAGGCTATCAATATCTAAGGTCACCCAAAGAGCTTGCACAAAATGATGTAGTATTTGCATATAACTTATACACAATTACCATATATTTTATATCACCTCTAGACAACTTACAATGTGTGATACAAAGTATATTCCATATAATTAGCTGTTGTACAATATTATTTGAGGAACATTTTCAGGTGAATCAGTATAGATAGTCAGTGAGGATGCAATTTTTGTTAAATATTTCCTATCTGTGGTTGGTTGAATTTATAGATGCAGAACCCATGGATAACAGATGACTGTAATTTTCTGCTGATCAGAACCTGCGATTCAACTTTAATTCTCCTCCATGTCATAATATAGGGCTATATATACAGTAATGAATATAGTTTTTAAAGTCACTAACTTAAACATTTCAATTTTTAGTAGAAAGAATAAGATGCATTGACTTCAAGATATGACATACTATGTATGAAACCAGACATCTGCTAGGGTATCTGGGTCTTGACAACTCCATATAGTCCGAGCCTTGGAATCTCTCCATGACCTCCTCAAGGCTCTTTAGCACTGTCTCTTGCCCAATGATTCTGAAAGTGACTGGAACACTGGAGGATTCCAATGTCGCTTCCTGATAAAATATTCTGCTTTAAAAACAAAACTGCTTTGTTTCTTCAGAAAAATACAAAACTCTCAGCTCTTGTGCCTTTCTCAGATTCTGGATGCATTTCTGCTGCCCTCTCTGACACACCTCAAGCTATCATGTGCTGTGCTTTGAACCTTTCAGAAGGACTTTTCTCTTTGTAGTCCATCTCAGGTGATTTATACTGATTTCTTAAAGTTCACTCATCCTCTTCTTGGCTCTGAGAGCCTGCTGATAAACCTAGTACAACTCTTTTTCAGTCCCATTACCCTGTGTTTTCCTTTTCTTTCTAGCATTTCCTTTTGTGTCTTTATTATAGCTTTTCAGTTTTTCCCCCCTCTGCTGAAACGTTCTCATCTGTTTCTTGCATACAATCTATCATTCTCCAATCAATACTTAGAAATGTTAATTGTGATTATTTCTAATACCCTGTTGAAGGTTCAAACATCTGAGTACTCTCTGTCTGGATCAGTTGGTTTATTTGTCTCTTGATAGAGATTTTATGTTGTCTTTGTTCATGTGTGCATCTCTTAACGGTATGGTGATATCTAGACATGTACAGAACAGAATAGTCTGTAGTATACAGTAATTATCCTGAAAAAAATGAGCATGTCTTTTCTTTCATGTGACATTAGTGTGATGATGTAAAGTTATTTGATAAAAAACTAAATTAAATAGACTTTTGTTGTTATAGATTTTTAGGGTAAAATTATTGTAGTATTATCTTTTGTTTATGCAGGAAGATGCTTTTCAATGTCCCTTCTGTGCCTATGTCTCTATATCCTTTGTATGCTTTGTGTGCAAGCATGCATGCGCGCGCGCACACACATACACACACACACACACACACTTGTGTGTGTGTATATGTGAGATATATATATATATATATGTGCGTGTGTGTGTATGTGTGTGTATGTATGTATGTATATGTGTATGTATGTATATGTGTGTGTGTGTATGTGTGTGTGTGCGTGTGTGTGTATGTGTGTATATATATATATATATATATCCCCAAACATAAAGCTGGCTTGCCATTGCTTCTGTCACTCATGAGGCAGTAGAGAGATGTTGCTTATAATATAGTAATTGCTACCTAAGTGATGAGAGGTTGAGAGTAGGTCTATCTGCTGCCTTTTTCTGGCATCAAACGTGGGCATGCCCTGTGCTCCTGGAAGAGAAACTTCTCAGTGAGCTTCCACTTTGCAAAAGGACCAAATACTCCAATGATGTGGGCCAACATATTTTCTGCCTCTACACAAAGAAGTATATATCCCTTTCATTTTTTCTTCTCATAATCACAGTGAGGCTATGCTTTGTGGTGACAAAATGTTCTAGCCTTCCTTCAAGGACTTCAAGCTTCTGGTGCTTAAGGAAATGGGAACCAGCTAGGAATGCACCTTCACTGAAGTGAAATCCATTCCTGTGCATGCACGACCAAGGCAGACTCCCACATCGCCGCATCTCCAATCTCCCTTCAGCGCTTACTGAGAAAGCTCGTGGCTAAGTACAGACTATCCTTTGCTTTAAGCTTCAAAACACTCGTGAGTACTCAATATTCAAAAATACTAACTAAAATAGTTCTCCTTAATTTATCTTGTTTATGTAGAAGATATCCCATCTTCTTGAGCTCAGCCACAAGTATACCAGAATTTTCTACCAACCAATCTTTCTGCCAGGAAGGGTGATTTCTATGCATTATAACTTTATATAGTATCTGACCTTTGGGGGTAGAACACTTATTCTTTATTCCTTTCTACATCACAGATAGTCAATGCCCACAAACATGGCCTCCAAATTCTTTTTTTTTTAAAGGCAAATCAAGCACCATAGTATTTATTATACATACATACATATATGTTTGTGTACACCATAGTTTTTTGTTTTGGGTTGTTTTTTATTGGATATTTCATTTTTTTACATTTCAAATGTTATCCCCTTTCTTGGTTTCCCCTTCATAACCCCCTGACCCCTCCCTTCCCCCTTGTTCTATGAGAGTGCCCCCCCATGCACCCACCCACTTCCACCTCACTGTCCTGGCATTCCCCTACACTATTCTTACTCTAGGGATAGAGTTCGTTAGTATTTCATGCCAACAGAAAAGAATCAGTGTGAGCACATGCATAAACTTTTGTTGGTTTTTTTCCCCCAGCAAATCACTTAAGCTGATTGTTAACTATGAAAATATAATCTCCTCATCTTGTTATCTTCGAATTTAAAATGTGTTCACCTTTACTCTGAGTGCTTCTCATTATGTGAAACAGAGTAGGCAAAGAGACTCTGAAGTTCTTACAGCAACCTCAAATGGGGCCGGTAAGATGGCTCAGCACTCCTGAGTTATTAAGTTTTCTATTGTAAGTACAACACACTGAGTCATGGTGGAGGGAGAACATGGCCCTGCAAGTTCTTCTCTGCCCTTCACAGGCACACTGCGGCACATAGCCCCAACCCTGAAAAATAAAGCTTTACAACTAAAAAGAAAAATCAAACCATCAAATCCTGAAAACATACATACAGGTAAAATATTCACACTGAGCAAGACACACACACACACACACACACACACACACACACACACATCACACATATATATGCAGGCAATAACGATGAAAAAGGAGAGCATGACTTTGAAATAGAGCAAGGAAGGGTTCATGAGAGGGGTTGGATGAAGAAAGGGGAGAAAGAAAATACAACCGTAATCTCTAAATTTAAAGTACTAATAGTATAAATATACAAATATATATTTATATATTATAAATGTACAAATATATATTACAAATGTATAAATATAGAATATTATAAATGTATAGATATAAATATTAAATAATAATTAAATATAAAACTTATTTAAAATAATAATAATGGAATGTTCTATAAATATCTGTTAGATCCATTTGGTCCATAACTTCAGTCAGTTTCACTGTATCTCTGTTTAGCTTCTGATTTCATGATTTGTCCATTTGTGAGAGTGGGGTGTTAAAGTCTCCCACTATTATTGTGTGGGGTGCAATGTCTCCTTTGAGCTTTATTAAAGTTTCTTTAATGAGTGTGGGTACCCTTGAGTTTGGAGCATAGATGTTCAGTATTGAGAGTTCATCTTGGTAGACTTTTCCTTTGACCAGTATGAAGTGTCCTTCCTTATCTTTTTTGACAACTTTTGATTGAAAGTTAATTTTATCAGATATAAGACTGGCCACTCCAGCTTGTTTCTTGGGACCATTTGCTTGGAAAACTGTTTTCCAACCTTTGACTCTTAAATAGTGACTGTCTTTGTCACTGAAGTGGGTTTCTTGTATGCAGCAAAATGTTGGGTCCTTTTATGTATCCAGTCTGTTAGTCTGTGTCTTTTTATAGAGGAATTGAGACCATTGATACTAAGAGATATTACGGAAAAGTGATTGTTGCTTACTGTTATCTTCTTAGTTAAAGGTGAAATTCTGGTTGTGTATCTATCTTCTATTAGGTTTGTTGAAAGATTGATTTTTCTACAGTGTCGTTTGCTGCCTTGTGTTGGTATTTTCCATCCATTATCCTTTGCAGAGCTGAATTTGGAGAAAGATATTGTGTAAATTTGCTTTTGTCATGGAATGTCTTGTTTTCTCCATCTATGGTAATTGAAAGTTTTTCTGGGCTATACCATAGTCTGGGCTGACATTTATGTTCTCTTAGGTCTGTATGAGGTCTGTCCAGGCTTTTCTGGCTTTCATAGTCTCTGGTGAGAAGTCTGCTGTAATTCTGATAGGTCTGCCTTTATATGTTACTTGACCTTTTTCTCTCACTGCTTTTAAGATTCTTTCTTTGTTTAGTGCATTTGGTGTTTTGATTATTATGTGATGGGAGGTATTTCTGCTCCATTTTATTTGACCCATTTTATTTGGAGTTCTGTAGGCTTCTTGTATGTCCATGGGCATCTCTTTCTTTAGGTTAGGGAAGTTTTCATCTATAATTTTGTTGAAGATATTTACTGGGCCTTTAAGATGTAAATCCTCGCTTTCTTCCTTAGGTTTGGTTTTCTCATTGTGTCCTGGATTTCCTGGATGTTTTGGGTTACAAGTTTTTTGCATTTTGCATTTTCTTTGACTATTGAGTCAATGTTTTCTATGGAATCTTCAGCATCTGAGATTCTTTCTTCTATCTCTTGTATCCTGTTGTTGATGATTGCATCTATGACTCCTGAATTCTTTCCAAGGTTTTCTATCTTCAGAGATGTCTCCCTTTGCGATTTCTTTATTGATTCTATTTCCAGTTTTAGATCCTGGATAGTTCTGTTCAGATTCTTCACTTGTTTGTTTGTTTGTTTTTTCCTGAACTTCTTTAAGAAATTTTTGTGTTTCCTCTTTAAGGGCTTCTGCATGTTGACCCATGTTCTCCCATAATTCCCTATGGGATTTTTGTATTGCCTCTTTAAGGGCTTCTACCTGTTGACCCATGTTCTCCCGTATTTCTTTTTTTCTTTTCTTTTGTTTTGTTTGGATTTGTTTTTTCGAGACAGGGTTTCTCTGTATAGTCCTGGCTATCCTGGAACCCACTCAGTAGACCAGGCTGGCCTTGAACTCAGAAATCCATCTGCCTCTGCCTCCCAGAGTACTGGGATTACAGGCAGTGTGCTCCACCACCTCCTGGCATCTACCGTATTTCTTTATGAGATTTTTGTTGCTATCCTGGGTTTTTTGTTGTGTTTCCTCTTTAAGGGCTTCTACCTTTTGATCTATATTCTCTTGTATTTCTTTAAGGGATTTTTGTGCTTCTACCTGTTGACCCATGTTCTTCTATACTTCTTTAAGGGAATTATTTATGCCCTTCTTGAAGTCCTCCATCACAACATGAGATGTGATTTCAAATCTAGCTCTTGTATTTCTGATGTGATGGAGTATGCAGGATTTGCTGTTGTGGGAGAACTGGGTTCTGATGGTGTCATGTTGCCTTGGTTACTGTTGGTAATGATCTTGCGTTTGCCTTTGACCATGTCATTATCTCTGGTGTTAGCTGGTCTTGCTGTCTCTATCTTCTCTGTCCTGCAGGCCTGTGTTTCTGTGCTCCTGGGATTCCCTTTCTCTCCAATGCCCTGCAAATAGGTGGTTCTCCAGGAAGTATCAGGTGATGGGCCTCTCCTGTGGCAGACGTGGCAAGGGTCAAATGCCCTGCAGGCTGCCATTTCTCAAATGTTCTGCTGCTGCCGGATTTCAAACACTCTGCTGATGCTGGTTCTCAAATGCCCTGCTTCTACCAGTTCAAGTGCACCTACTGGTACCAGTTCGAGTGCACCTACTGGTGCCAGTTCTCAAATGATCTGCTCCTGCCAGTTCTTGAATGCCATGCTCCTGCCTGTTCTCTGGAGAGTATCAGGATGTAGGCTCTTCCCCATTCAGAAGGGGCACAGGTCTACTACATCCAATGGAATGGGGTGGTGGCAGTGGAGGAAGGAGGGGTAGAAGGGAAAGAAGAGGAGTGGTGATCTGGAGGATGCTGGGTAGTGAGTGGCTCTGTGCCTCTAGGGGTGTGGGATGATTCTTACTGAATAACGGGCTCCTGCCAGTTCTCCAGAGAGTATCAGGAAGCAGGATCTTCCCTGTGTCAGATGTGGCACAGGTCTACCACATCCAAGGGATCAGGGCAGTGGCGATTAACCTGCTCCTGCTAGTTCTCTAGAGAGTATCAGGAAGTGGAATCTTCCCCGTGTCAGATGTGGCACAGGTCTCTGAGAGCAGGACTCCCTCTAAGTGCAGGACCCCCCTGCAAGTCAAATGCTCCCTTGCAGGATACATGCCCAGACAGCTGTAGAGCTGCCCAGCTCCTACGTGCAGAAGGAACCCAGGCGGACGGTGTCCCAAGCGATCTTTCACTCTTGTTCCCTGTGTACCTGGCTGAGCTGGCTGCTTGTCACAGGAGTCAAGATGGTCCTGATTACTCGTTTTTTAAAAGCCATTGCAGTTTTATTATTTTGGATCGTTCAAATTTAAAAATGTGTTTAATAAAATATAAAAGAAATTTTTGGTTTATGTGTGAAATACTTTAGACTGTAAAGAACAGAATCCTAAGGCTGGCAGGTCGCAGGACTGCAGCTGGTTTACAATTGGCTTCACAGTGTTTTAGGGAAGCTCACTGGTCATTGACTTACATGCACCTTGTCCCTCTCACTCTCTTAAGCATCTCTGTGATCTGGGATTCCAACAACAACAACAGGCGGGCCTGAAAAACAGTCGACATGGAAATGGGTCGCTTATCCATGGTTGCCAGGCCACAACCTGCATAGACGCTGTCATTCCATGAAAGCCAGATTACTATTCTCCTTGAGACATGACAGGCATGACAGTGATGGCAGCTTTCTCAGGATTCCTTTGTGGAATCAGAACTGAGCTGTCAGTGGTCAAACAAACGGCACACTCACTGCGAAGCTTAATTATGCCCACCACATGCCCATCTCAGTTCTTTCTCTGTTTACACTAAGGCTTATGCTAATGTCCAGGATGAACTGGGGTCCCTGGATTCTTTTATCTTTCCCAACGTTTCTGTTCATGGCTTTTGCTCATCATTCATCATGTCAATTGGTATTTCAATGGCTGCCTGAGCCTTGCCTGTTAGGGCTGCTGAAGTCTCATGCATTGTCCTCAAACCTTACTTAATAGTACTTTTTAACTGATTAACAGAAAAACCAGGCATTGATGTCAGCAAGCTAGGAACACTATTTTAATAAAATACTAGACAACCTATGTTTAATAAGTATTGTATAAGATTACTTATTGTGGCTGGGCAGTGGTGGCACATACCTTTAATCCCAGCACTTCCGATATAGAGGCAGGAGGATTTCTGTGGTTGAGGCCATCCTGGTATGGTCTACAGAGTGATTTCCAGGACAGCCAGTGCTACACAGAGAAACCCTGTCTCAAAAATCAAACAACAACAACAAAAACAAAAAACTTATTGTGTAATAAGTATTGTACAGAGCTAAACAGAGAATTCTCAATTGAGGAAACTCAAATGCCTGTGACGCACCTAAAGAAATGTTCAGCATCCTTAGTTATCAGGGAACTGCAAATAAAAACAACACTGAGATTCCAGCTCACACCAGTCAAAATAGCCAAGATGAAAAACTCAGGGGACAGCAGATGCTGGCAAGGATGTGGAGAAAGAAGAACACTCCTCCATTGCTGGTGGGATTTAAAGCTGGTGCAACCACTCTGGAAATCAGTTTGGCGGTTCCTCAGAAAATTAGACAGTACTACCTGAAGACCCAGCTATACTACTCCTTGGCATATACCAAGAAGATGCTTCTACATGTAATAAGGACACATGCTCCACTATGTTCATAGCACTCTTATTTATAATAGCTAGAAGCTGGAAAGAACCCAGATGTCCTTCAACAGAAGAATGGATACAGAAAATGTGGTATATTTACACAATGGAGTACTATTCATCTATTAAAAACAACAAACTCATGAAATTCTTAGGCAACTGGATGGAACTAGAGACTATCATCCTGAGTGGGGTAACACAATCACAAGGAAACACACATGGTATGCACTCACTGATAGTGGATATTAGGCCAAAAGCTCAGAATAAACAAGATACAACTCACAGACCACAGGAAACTCAAGAAGAAGGAAGACCAAAGTATGGTTGCTTCTGTTTTTCTAAGAAAAAGAACAAAATACTCACAGGAACAATTATGGAGACAAATATGGGGCAGAGACTGAAGGAAAGGCTACCCAGAGACTATTCTACCTTGGGATTCATCTTATCAACAGTCACCAAATCCCAGCACTATTATGGATGACAGGAAGTGCATGCAGAAAGGAGCCTCTTATGGTTGTCTCCTGAGGGGTCCTGCCAGAGCCTTACAGATACAGAGGCAGATGCTAGCAGCCCGACTGAGCACTGGGTCCCCCAGTGGAGGAGTTGGAGATGTTTGCAGCCCCATGGGAAGAATGATGATGTTAGCCATTTAGATCCCCTCTCCCAGGGCTCCCAGGGACTGAGCCATCAACCAAGGGGTACACATGGTTCCCGCCACAATTGTGGCAGAGGAATGCCTTGTCGGGCATTGGCGGGAGGAGAGATCCCTGTTCCTAGGAAGGCTTGATAGATGCCCCAGCATGGGAAAATCGAGGGGGGTAGGTGGGAGTGGGTTGGGCAGAGGGGCATCATCTTGGAGGCAGGGGGTGAGAGGATGGTTTGGGGGTTTTCTGGGAGAGGGGAAACTGGGAAAGAATATACCATTTGAAATGTAAATGAAGAATATTGTCAATAAAAATAAGCATTGTATTAATTTTTTATTTATTTTTTACTCTTTGATACCTATACAACTACTTAGAACTAGTGAAGTCATGGATCTTGGAGAAAAGCCTACAACCTGGATTTACTAAACCAGAGTAACCCCAACTGCATTCTAAAGTATTTACCCATAGGTAAATACTTTACCATACCTATATCTTATACCCATAGATAAGTATAATCATCACCCCTCATCAAAGTAACTTCTCTTTGCAACAGGAAGTTATTTCAACATTTTTATGCTTATAGTAATATCAGTCCACCACTTAGTCAATAGTGAAACTTGAACTGAAAATTACATTCAAGCAAACTAGATTAAATGCCACAAAGAACGTCAGAAAACAGCATGTCATGTTACTAAATACAGTAGGGTGCAGTTTCTCCTGAGTTCCTTCCATTGCACTTTGGAGATTTAAAAAATAATAATAAATCAAATTTGTCAATAATAGTAGTATATAGTGTGTGTGAGATGTGTGTAGGTACACATACATGTGGGAGCCAGATATTGGTGTTCACCTTATATTATTTTTAGACTGGGTCTCTCACTGAATCTAAAATTTGTCATTTAGACTAAAATGTCCAGCCAGTAAGCCCCTATGATCTGTCAGTCTCTGACACCATTCCCACTGTAGGAGACACATACATGCCCTGCTATGTTGTTATCTTTTTAAAACAAAAATATAAATATGAGATCCATTAATTTAATTTTACATTTTAAAATAAGTTTAAAATAAGTTCTGTATATTTAATATGTATAATCGCAGGCTAAGGCACGCTGATAGTATGTACAAGTATCTCACTTAAGATTACCCACTTATACGAGAGGAAACTGAGCTTCAGAGTGGAGAGATGAAATGAGAGGATTCTATTCTCTTTATACATCACTGTCACAACAACCTATGTCTAAGGTATCTGTTCCATGTGTCTGGAATATGATAAAATAGGCATAGCTCAGAATATGATATAAAGTTCCTAACTATTAACTAGCTTTTGAAATTTTCTAGCCATTATAAATAGTGGAAAAGTCTGTTTCATTCTCATGGTAATAAAAGTTTCTATTAGCAGAGTGAATGTCTACTTGGAAATAATTATCATTTTTACAAGATTACAGAATTTTTGGCTGAAAGGATCATTAAAGTTTCAACCTTCTCTAAAATTAATTTTATTTTCCATATGCTATTAGAATCTACTCTATAACCCCATATCTAGTGGTCACCTACATATTGACTTGGAAATATTCCCATCTTTGAGTTTTAACTATTAAAGGGTTTTTTCAATTGTGCCAAAGTGTGTATTATCTCTTTGATCTGTCTCACCAATACTTTTACACCAAGGGTACTCTATATTTTTATGACACATTAAAAAACCCTTATCTCTCTCTTCCATATGATAGCTCTTTAGAAGTAAGAGGATGGTCAACACATGGCTTCTTTCCAGGCAAAGCTACTGTTGTTGCTTTAAATATTGCTTATAGGACATGTTTGGGAGAAGGCAAATCTTTTGTGATAAAGCATTCAGTGTTTGGTACCATACCTTTAAGGTCAAAGCTTCACAACAACCTGTTGATTGTATGATGCTTAAATTCGTATCACCCTGCCAGCACCCGTGTCTTTAATCCTTAAGAGAAACAGTAATGGTATTGACTCTGCAGTGCTAATGATTCAGATAAGTAATCTGAACTGAACTGGGCAGGGATTGACCCAAGCCCCTCATATTCTCCATGAGTTCAAACTATTTGTTTACCATCTTTGTCTATCTATTCAGGTTCATTGTGTGTGAAGTGCATCTTCCTGTCTCTGGGATATTAAAATTAGCTACCTTAGCCAATGGGCTATCACCAGAAGTAATGTTATCAGATGTTTCAAAAATACGTGTACAATTTGCTTAGTCTTGGCAGATTTCTATATGCTCCAGAGAGCCACTAGAACAGGAAAGTTTTAAGACATCTATAGCCAATTTGAACCAAACCTACTGTCTGATGTCAAGCTTAGCAATAACAGCCAGCTCTAGCTGTTGCTGTGAGTCCATTGAGATATTGAGGCTTTCTGTTATTGTACTGATCAATATTGCCACAATAATGCTGTGTGACTATCCACAAAACTCAATAGTATACAAATATAAACATATATTTTGATCTTCTTGTATTTGTTGACATCTGTCTTGTGACCAATTATATGATCGATTTTGGAGAAGGTACCATGTGGTGCTGAGAAAAAGGTATATTCTTTTGCTTAAGGATGAAATGTTCTATATATATCTGTTAAATCCAATTGGTCCAAAGCTTCAATTAGTTTCACTGTGTCCCTGTTTAATTTCTGGTTTCCTATCAGTCCATTGAGGATAGTGGAGTGTTGAAGTCACCCACAATTATTGTGTTAGGTGCAATGTGTGCTTTAAGCTTTAGTAAAGTTTCTTTCACAAATGAGGGTGCCCTTGCATTTGGAGCATACATGTTCAGTATTGTGAGTTCTTCTTGGTGGATTTTCCCTTTGACCAGCAAGTAATGACCTTCAGTGTCTCTTTTGAAGACTTTAGGTTGAAAGTCAATTTTATCTGATATTAGAGTGGCTACTCTGGCTTGTTTCCTGAGACCATTTGCTTGTTAAATTGTCTTCCAGCCTTTTACTCTAAGGTAGTGTTTGTCTTTGACACTGAAATGTGTTTTCTGTATGCAGCAAACTGTAGGGTCCTGTTTCCGTATCCAGACTGTTAGTCTGTGTCTTTTTATTGGGGAATTGAGTCCATTGATATTAAGAGATATTAAGGAATAGTAACTATTACTACCTGACATTTTTTAAATTATTTTTTATATTTGAGTGGTACAGTGACAGGCAAGTAGATCAATGGAATAGAATTGAAGATCCAGAAATGAACCCACAGAGTTATGGTCACTTGATCTTTGATAAAGGAGCTACAACCATCTAGTGGAAAAAAAGATAGCCTTTTCAACAAATGGTGCTGGTTCAACTGGAGGTCAACATGGAGAAGAATGCGATTTGACCCACTCTTATCTCCTTGCACTAAGATCAACTCCAAGTGGATCAAGGACCTCCACATAAAACCAGACACACTGAAACTATTAGAAAAGAAACTTGGGAAGACCCTGGAGGACATGGGCACAGGGGGAAAAGTTCCTGAACAGAACACCAATAGCTTATGCTCTAAGATCAAGATTTGACAAATGGGACCTCTTAAAATTACAAAGTTTCTATAAGGCAAAAGACACTGTCAAAAGGACAAAACAGCAACCAAAAAATTGGGAAAAGATCTTCACCAACCCCACATCCGACAGAGGGCTAATATCCAATATATACAAAGAACTCAAGAAGTAAGACCCCAAAGAACCAAATAACCCTATCAAAAAATGGGGCACAGAGCTAAACAAGGAATTTTCACCAGAAGAAATTCGGATGGCTGAGAAGCACCTTAAGAGATGTTCAACATCATTAGTCATCAGGGAAATGCAAATCAAAACAACCCTGAGATTTCACCTCACACCAGTCAGAATGGCTAAGATTAAAAACTCAAGAGACAACAGGTGCTGGCGAGGATGTGGAGAAAGAGGATCACTCCTCCATTGTTGGTGGGATTGCAAGATGGTACAACTGCTCTGGAAATCAGTCTGGCGGTTCCTCATAAAATTGGGCATGACACTTCCAGAGGACCCTGTCATACCACTCCTGGGCATATACCCATAGGACACCCCCTGTATGCAATAAGGACACATGCTCCACTATGTTCACAGCAGCCTTATTTATAATAACCAGAAGCTGGAAAGAACCTCAACGGAGGAATGGGTACAGAAAATGTGGTATATTTATACAATGGAATACTACTCAGCAATTAAAATATAATGAATTCATGCAATTTGTAGGCAAATGGTTGGATCTGGAAAATATCATCCTAAGTGAGTCAACCCAATCACAAAGGAATACACATGAATTGCAATCACTGATAAGTGGATATTAATGAGCCCAGAAGCTCTGAATACTCAAGACACAATTAACTAAGCAAAAGATTCCCTAGAAAAGAGATGGAGAGGACCCTGGTCCAGAAAAGGCTAAATCCGGTTTTGTAGGAGAGTACCAGAACAGAGAAATGGTGGGGAAGGGGGTGACTGGGGAATGGGGGGGGAGAAGACTTATGGGACATATGGTGGTGGTGGGGAACTGAAAAGGGGAAAGCCTTTGGAATGTAAACAAAGAATATAGAAAAAACATATATTTCTACTTATGCTGTCTATAGGTTGCCTGGAGTTCAACTGATATACGTTTTTCTTGGCTAAATTGATTACAAAAGCTGAAAACTGAGTCTGGGTTCACTCCTAACTCAGATCACTAACTACCCAAAGCATGGTCATCTCCTGGTAAAAGACAGAAGTTCAAACGAACAAGCCCAACAGAGAAAACACATAAAAGTCTGGTGTTTTCCTGCCACATCTGTTAGATTAACTCTAGTCAAAGTTGTGTAAATAAGTCCAAACTCAAATGGGGAGAAAGCAAATTCCATTAGTCCTTGAGCCCAAAACAAGTTACATAGCCACAAGCCCACATTTGTTATCAATGACTGGGAAAATTTTATTCTTCAAATGTTTTTGGGAGGGGATGTGACCTACCACTGTTACCACTGTTGTGTAACAAAAATTAATTCATTACCCAACAGAATATTTGGTATGTAAATTGTGGTAAACAAATGTTAGCTATTGTAAGTTAAACATCAACACAATTATCAGAAGTCTTTTCTAAACATATTTTATTACTTTTCCTTGCAGCAATAATACATCAATGGAGAAAACTATCACGGGTGTAATTAAATAAAATTATTAGCATCTCCCTTTATCTTTTATTCTTATTTTAAAATAGCATTAGTAGATGATGAAGAGATGGATCCACGGTTAAAAGCACTTGCTGCTCTTCTAGAGGATAAAGGCTTGGTTCTTAGCACCCACATTAGGCAGTCCCCTACATCAAATATATAAATAAATACTTGAAGTCAACAGATCCATTAATGATTTTATTGTCCCACCACTGTTCCCTAAAGTCCTTCATTCCTTTCACATAAGATGGCCCACAGATATATCTTTTCAGTAAGTAACTGATCATCTGCATGCATGCATATTTAAGCACATCTTGTTCCACTTTAGGCATAGTGTACTGACATAGCTTTGGATTCGGATTTTATCATGTACTGCAGTCCTTCCACCACCTGTCACACACATTCTCTACTTTCCTGTCAAGTCATGTGAAAAGATGTTATGGTACCAGCACAAAAATGACTAACTTAGCTACCAAGGGCAGCTGTAGAAATTGTATTAAAAAAAAAGTTCAGTTGACAGTACAGAGGGCTGATTGCTTGGGATGAGAAGGCAATGGTGGAATAACTAAAAGTCAAACTCCAAGAAGAGAAACCACTTCTTACAATTTATCAGATAGGTACTGATAGTTACATTGAGTTTTGTTTATTTATTTTTTTTAATTGTGACACTGAACCACAGTAGCTGAGGTGGTCCAATGGCATAAAAGGATCTGCAGTGTCATTGAATCTCTCCAAGTTAGAGTCAACATTTATCACTCAGATTTTGTAATATTTCTATAGAACTACTGCCATGCAGAATATCAAGTAATTCATACATGTTTCATAAAAAGGAATCAAAGCATACATAATATTTTTATACTAAGCTTTTATTTTGCCTGAAGATGGACATCTGAGTTGTCAAGAGCTCGTGACGTCCACAGGGGCTCACTGGCTTATCAAAGCTGTAAGCCTATTAAAAAAAAGCCAGTACCTGATATGAAGATCAAGGATCGGGATAAGAGTTTACATAAAGAAGAAATAGTCATCATGACTTGGAAAATGTTTTCCAAATCTGAATATCATTTGTGGTTACTTAAAAAGAGTGTAAAATGGGTTTCAAAATGTTTATTTGTGACCATTACCCAAAAGTATGCCCTACAAGCTTATCTACACAACAGCAGATGAGAGGAGTACCTGATATATATGGATATACATATTGTATCCAAACGTATAATATATATGTGTATGTATATATATATATATACATACATACACACACATACATACATACATACACACACACACACACACACACACACACACACACTTACATACTGGGTTGAAAATCTGGTATTTCTCAAAACACTAAAGTATTCTAACTGTCCTAAGAAAAAGGAAATGTTTCAATTTAAAGCACTTAATTAAAACCACATTTATAATTCTAAGCATTTAAAGAGAAAGTTAAAGAAGAAATTTACTTTTGCACATCACAGAGATCATAACAAACACAGAGGCGTGCCAAAAGCCATGCCTCCAGCTGCACCGAGGAAACCTCAGCGTAGACCAGAACTTGAGCTTCAGCAAGAGAACTGAAGGCAAAGTCATGTATAGAAAGGCAAACAACCCTAATGTAAAACTCATGTTTCCTCTTGGAGTAAAATTCTGCAAAAATGCATCCTACACACACATACACACGTGCACACAGAGTTTTCTCCAGTATTAACTCAACAGCTGTCAACTCTATGTCTGTTCTCTCGAGGTCCACCAAAGCCATAGATATTTGTGAGTAAAACTTACGGCAATTTAGCAACAAGCTCCACCAACTCTGTCCTAGGAATGATTTACATACATCTTTACACGGTACAGCCCATTACTTAGGGGTTCCAAGAGTTCTACATTCCTGGCTGCCCTGCTGCAATAAGAGAATGATCTTTTATGTTCCCTGAATATACACCATGTTAAAAAAATTCTTAAAATTCCTGTAATTCCTAGGATATCCATTTCCTCAAAGATTATACTAAGAGAGAGAGGGAAAGAGGGAGGAAGAGGGAGAAGGAGAGGGAGGGAGGGAGGAAGGGAGGGAGAAGGAGAGAGAGGAGGAGAGAGAGGGAGAGAGAGAGAGAGAGAGGGAGAGGGAGAGCTCATTATTTACCAGCTTGAACAGAATACTGATTCCTAGCTTTGTTAGTAAACATGTTCCGGTGCATACATTGTAGAAACCCCCACCTACAAGCTAGCACTCATGCTATATGGGCAGTGAAAGGTTTATGCCGGAAGTCAGCATTTATGGTGCATATGCTGTGGGAGGCTCCTGCCTGTGGGAGCTCAGGTGCATACACTATGTGTAGAGGCTTATACCACAATTTGGAAAGATACAGAAGTGCTCTGAATGAGGTAAAAAGTGAGGAAAAACTTTCACTTGAGCATGAAACACATTAAAAAGAACACAAAATATGCTTTAAAAGAATTTAGACATATAACAGTGATGCAGGACTAATTCAATTTACTCCCATGGCATTATTTCCGTCTTTATATTGAATTCTCCTCGAATTTGCTAGCTAAGCTCTAGACATATGTCCATGGCCTAGAAATTCCACTGGTATACTTCAAAAGCACTTAAGTATCATACCTAGACATTGGGACTAATCTTGTCCTCCTCCAAATATATTTATTCCACAGAGTTATATCTTTGATAATAAACATTCCCATGACTTTAGTCTATTTCAGTTCACGGATGACTGGGACACAGAGTGGTTCTCTGACAATATAAAATCAATTCAATATTTTATTTAAGAAATTCAACAATACTTTTATTGCTACTAGGATAAAACAATGTTCACTTTTATCTTTTCTTCTACATTTTAAAAATTCTGTGTATGGGTGGGGACACCACACTTAGAGAGATCAACAGGTAACTGGGCTGGAGTTGGTGCTGTCTTCTACCACATGGATCCCAGGAACCCAGCTTCAACTGTCAGCCTTGGAGGATGGCTCCTTCCCTGAGTGAGCAATCTCCAGAGCCTTAAGTTCTTTTTGTGGGAGGAGGGGGGTGATTACTATTTTAAATTTTTATTAAATTATTTTATATATTCACATTCCAAAAGTTGTCTCCCTTTCTGGTCCTCCCTGCCCCATGCCCCCACTCCTGAGAGGATGCTCCTACACCGCCATCCCCAACCAGCATCGCTCTTCCCTGGAGCATCAAGTTTCCACAGTATCAAGTACATCCTCTCCCATGGAGGCCATTTAAGACGGTCCTCTGCTACATTTGTGCCAGGGACCGAACCAGCCCATGTGTGCTCCTTGGCTTGGTCTCTGGGAGCTCTGAGGGCTCTGAGTTAGTTGACACTGTTGTTTTACGTAAAGGGTTGCGATCCCCTTTGGCTCCTTCAGTCATTCTCTAGCTCTTCCATATGGATTCCCCGACCTCAATCCAATGGTTGGTGTAAGTATCTGCATCTGACTCAGTCAGCTACTGGTGGAGCCTCTTCGAGGAAAGTCATGCCAGGCTCCTGTCTGCACACACAATATGGCTCCAGTAATAGCGTCAGAATTTGGTGTGCATGCATGGGATGGATGCCAAGTTGGGCCGGTCACTAGGTGGCCTTTCTTTCACTCTCTGCTCCATTTTTGTCCCTGTATTTCCTTTACACAGGAACAATTCTGGGCTAAAATTTTGAAGATGGGTGGGTTGTCCCTTGTCTCAACTGGGGGCCATGTCTATCCACTGGAGGTGGTCTCCTGCAGTTCCATCTCCCCACTGTTTGGTATTTCAGCTAGTGTCATCCCCATTAAGTCCTGGCAGCTTCTCACATTCCAGGTCTCTGGGACTCTCTAGATGTTCCCCTGCCTCCCAACCCCCACAGCTACACATTTCTATTCATTCTCCTGGCTCTCATGGCCTCCCTCCTGTCTCTCCCCATACCTACTCCTGCCCCCTCCATTTCTCCCTCCCCCTCCCCTCTCCCACTCAATTTTCCCCCTCCTTCTGCCTCCCATGATTATTTTGTTCTGCTCCTAATTTGGTTTCAGGTATCCACACTTGGGCCTTCTTTAGGCTTCCTATGGTCTGTGAGTTGTATCATGGGTATTCTGAACTTTTCAGCTAATATCTATTTATCAGTGAGTACATGCCATGAATAGCCTTAGCTTCTTAATCTGACCTATCACCCTCTGTCAGCTCTCAGCCAAACCTTGCATCATCCACCAACTTTGACAGCTCCTCAACCACCAGCCCCTTCTTATCCCACTCTAACCAAAAGAGATGTTTTAGTTAATAGAACAAAAATCTTCATCATTTCTCAGTTATGAAAACTCTTTTCTCCTAAAAAGATTTTTCACATGATATATTTCAATCATTGTTTCTTCTCTTCCAACCCGTCCCTAATCCTTCCAACCTCCCACCAGCTCAACTCACGAGCTATGCTGAAAAGAACGTAAAAAGATTTTTAATCTGTCTTTAAAGTAGAATATTATTTTCCTCCTTGTCCTGCCTATTTTATTCACCTACTAAAAAATAAAAATGTTATCACATAAAAAGTATTTACTATTTTGTCCTGTTCAACTCTGACATCCTGATGTCAACAAAATTGCATGCATGTGATAGATGTTTAATAAATACTTATTAAATGAATGAATGAAGCACCATGCCCTCAAGGAGACTTTCTATGATGGAAAGTGTATCTTTGTCTTATACATAACTCCTTAGCATTCTTACCTGACTGCCCTGTAGGAATTACTTCCCAGTAACAAGTTGGAGGAGTTTTTTTTTTCTCTTTGTTCAATCATCATATTCCTTTGATGTTCTACAACACCAAAAGCCTATCTTATATTTTGAACATGACTTTAGTTGTTTAAGTGAAGACAATATTTCTGGTTCCCCTTACTCTATCTTTCCAGAAGTTTTGGGTCAGTTTTTAAAAGGAAACCACACATACTTTCCCTTGTATTTACTATCTATAATCAGTTTCTATAGTTTGTATTCTATTTAACCATAAAGCTAAACTTATTTCCTCAATTACCTCTCAAACTTGCAAAATGATTTCACACACACTTTCCTTGTGAGTTCTCCCACTGAGTAAATCAAATGAATCCTAAGGACACACATGATCACAGATGTCCACCCAGATTACTAACCCAGTATAATTATCAATCACCGTCAACGCGGAAAGATAAAAATAAATTCAAGCAACATCTGTCCACCAATCCAGCTCTACAAAAGGCATTAAAGAAAAAACTTCAGTCTGAAGAGATTAATGTACCAAAGAAGACACAAGGCATAAATAATCCCAGAACAATTGACCTATTCTACCACAACAAAATAACAGGAATTAATAAACACTGGTAGATAATAACTCTTAATATTAATAGTTTCAATTATCCCAAAGAAAACACAGACTAACAGATTGGATCACAAAAGAAGACCTGTCTTTCTAATGCATCCTAGTAACACATCACCATTAAGAAAAGACATCATCTTAGGGTAAAATGATGGTAAAAATATATTCCAAACACGTAGAACAAGAAACAAACAGGTATAGCTATTTTAATAGCTAACAGAATAGGCTTAAACAAAACTGTTTAGAAGACCCAGGGAGGTGAACCAAGTAGAACACTCATCATTGCTGGCGGGACTGCAAATGTGTACAGCCACTACAGAAATGAATGTGGAGATTCTTCAGGAAGGTGAGGCTCAATCCACCTCAAAATCAAGCTATACTAGATAATATATGCTAAGACGCTTTATTCTACAACAGAGACACTTGTCTAACCATGCTCACTAATGCTCTACTTACAGTAGCCAGAAGTTGGAAACAGCCTAGCTGTCCATCAATACAGGAATGGATAAAGAATGTGTGATACATTTATACAGCAGAATATTAATCAGCCATCAAAAGAAACGCAATCCATTGGTGGAACTAGGAAAAATCATCCCAAATAAGGTAATTCAGACCCTGAAAAAAATATGGTATGTATTTGCTTATATGTGGATGTTAGCTATTAAATCAGGGATAAGAAAGCTATAATCCACATAATCACAGAGGTTAGGTATAGAATTAAGGTCTGGGGAGGGGGAAGGGTTGGATCTCTCTAGGAAGGGGAAATAAGATAGTTATACCTAGATACAGAAGGAAACTGGAAACGGAGGATCAGAGTGAGGCAGGAGAGAAAAGAAGGAGACAGGGTGGGAATATGAGGAAAAAATAGCAAAAATTAAGACCCATTTTAGGGGTAGTATAAAAACCAAATATAGTAGAAGCTTTCTGAATATATATACATATATATGTATATATATATATATGTGTGTGTATATATATATGTATATATATACATATATATATATGAAAGTGATCTAAATGAAATTGCCAAATTATGAGGGAGACAGATCCTTAACTGGACATCTCTTGCCACCAAATGAAGCTTCTAGCACCGAGAATGGGTTAGACCTAATTGAGTTGTTGGCCAAAGTGGACCCACTGGTGTAGAGAGCCTTACTGGGGTACCTGCCATGCCACCTGGTGGGAGCTTGACATTGGCAAGGACAAGGGCTTCAGGCAAGAATCTGATGATAGGCTATAATAGGGAAGTAGTTTACGGCAGGAATTATAATCTTAGGGTGGAACAAAAGAAGCAGGCTGCAGACAAGATTTTGTGCTTGGACAAGGAAGTAGGCTCAGGTATTTTGGTCATTCTGACAAGCCCTTGGAAACAACTGTCACAGGACTTTGCTTATTGCCTTGACTATTTTGTGTTTACTGTCTTTCTTGTTCCTCATTGTATTACTATCTACCTTAATATCTGCATGTAATTAAAAAGGTATAAAAGTGGATTGGAAATTATTAAACCTGCCCTTCAGTTTCAGAATTGACTGGGGTCATGCTGCAGTTTTGTCTAATTGTCTCTTTCTTTGTAATCCTTATTCCTGTGCTGGATAACCAGTTGACTGACTGAAGGGGCTTGGTCACACTGGAACCTTTAAACAACTCAAACTATCACAAAGTCCGTTGGATTCTCTGTTAGTGTAGCACCTTAATACTGAAAACAACACTTACAAAACTCATTGAATATGAGCCTACCTAGAACCTTCACCTCCACAGACTAGTATAAGGTACTCTGCCAAGAGAACAGTAAATACCAACACAGCTACACCCCTTCAATATACCTCCTCAAGCTACCTGCAAGATACAAAGTGTCACAAAAACAGTGTCACAAAACCTCTGGGACTAAACAATATCTGATATCCGTCCTATGAGGTGGAACCCATACCCAACACAGTTCCAGTGGTCAAGAACCTGACAAAAGCCGGGCGGTGGTGGCCCACGCCTGTAATCCCAGCACTTGGGAGGCAGAGGCAGGCAGATTTCTGAGTTCGAGGCCAGCCTGGTCTACAGAGTGAGTTCCAGGACAGCCAGGACTACACAGAGAAACCCTGTCTCCAAAAACAAAACAAAAAAACAAACAAACAAACAAACAACAACAACAAAAAGAACCTGACAAAAGATAGGCCCAAGGCCTACTACTGTTCAGTATCACATACTACTGTTCAGCTAAAAGAATGTAGCAATAAAATGACTCCTAAAGTATCCAATCATTCTTCTAGATCAACGCCTTGCTAAACCAATATCAGAGAAGTTTCCTCCTTCAGTAGAGTATCAAATATAGAGAGCCACAGCCATCAATGTGCAAAGAGTGAGAGACCTTGGAACACTCTGTCCTAAATGTGATGAGTCTATAAAATTCCTGCCCTCAGAGCTCAGGGAACAATCTGGAAGGGAAGGCAGAAGAGTTTAAAAGCCAAAGAAATGGAGCACACCAAGGAAACAAAGCCTCTAAACACAGTGGAACTCATATACAAACACACAGAGACTGCAGCAGAATGTACAGGCACGTCTTCATGAAGGAGCTGTACCAGATGAGGCCCCAATGCCAAGAAAAGAAGTAGACACTCCCGCCCCCCCCCATCATAACCCAGAAGCTATTTCCAACTGATAACCACTTGCTAATAAAAAAAAATCAGTTTTCTCCTATTTAGTAATTGGTTGAGACACAAACCACTCTTGGGGTCGGGTCCCACATCCCGCAGTAGATGGCCAACACAGGATGAACCTGATGGCATCCTTGGAGGCTCTGTGCCTCATAATGTTTTGCCTGGGTATTTTTTAACCTTACAGGTCTTTTGTGTAAATATTATGGTTTTGTGTTTTTATGAGATTTCTATGTGCACGAACATGTCTGTCTATCTACATGCATTACTTGTGCTTTTTGTTGTCTTCTTTTCTCCTGGTTTGTCCTATTTTAATTTGTTTTTGTTTTATGCTGTTGTTTTTAGGTATTTGTTTATTTTCTAACAAGACACACAACGGGTGTTTGTTGATCCCAGTTGAGGGAGGGAAGAGTGCAATCAAAATACATTGTATGAAAACAAATCTATTTATAATAAAGGAAAAATAGAAAGAAAAGACTCTAAGAGCCAGAGGCAGGTGAATATTAGCAGAAACACTGTATTTATTAGAGATAGTAGTACCATTGCACACATGAGATCTCAGGAGCTGTAATTGCATGCACAAGAACAAGCCAGCTCAAACCCCAATAGGAATGGGGAGGGGTCATGAAGTTTCACCCTAGTTTGAAGGTATTGTCAGTTGATGGGGACGGAAAAGTCAGTGTCCTTCAGGCGTAGTCCTCAACCCATGCACACACAAGCAACGGACATGGTGCTGGGAGAGAAAGTGGCAGGGAAACGAGTGAGCTTGGAGGGAGCAAGTGGGAGTAGATGTGATCAGACTTATTATATGTACACATGCTATTCTCACACAATAAAATTAAAACTAAATGCCTCACCAAAACACTGTAGAAGCATCGAAACCACCATGTGAGCAGAGAGAGATGTATGTACACTTTACCAAGTATATAGACTGTTTCAATTCCAACTTCCAAATAAAACCATAAATGGCATATAATAAAAACATAAAGCAATATTTTATGAAAATCAATCTTAAATTTTATTTAAAATAAAAGTCATAGTGAGATGATGTATATGGTTCCTTACAAACCTAAGCTAGTCATAAACCCCAGCACCAAACCTCTCATTGCTAAGAAGCAAAAAGGAAACTAAGTTGCTCAAATGTGTTTTATAAGATGGCAATATTAACTCTAAGAGGAAAGTGTATAGTAAGTTCTTATTAAAAGATCATTCACAATAAAATAAACCATGCTTTTAGCATGGTTGTTTTTGAAAGAAAAATTTCCCATCCACAAAAAGCTCATGTCCGATATAATCATTAAACTCTTATGACAAAAAATAGCCCCAAGCTCTCGCCACAAGCTAGGGCCAGGGCTGAGGCTACGTGGGACTTCTCCACGCCCTCCAGCCTTGCACCAAGGCAGCTGGGAGCAGCCTGCCCCACGGTCCCTTACGTCAGCGGTCGAGGTAGGTCTCCATATTACTACCAGGACACAGCTAAAGAGGCCCAGATAGACAGACTCAATCAGGGGCTACCATCACTCTGGAGGATCCACCAGGCTCTCCCCACTAACCAGGGCAAGGGTGGCGGCTGGCAGGACATCTCCACACCCTCCGGCCTTGCTCCAACTGAGTTGGCAACCGCCCTCCCTGAGGTCCCCTCAGCACTCGCAGAGGAAGTCTCTATCTTGCAGCATAGTCACCAACAGAGAAACAACAGATGGGCCAAGCCTCACAGGAGGTAAAAACACCAGCCAGTGACAATATGGCCAACTAACACCAGAAATAACCAGATGGCAATAGGAAAATGAAGGAATGTTACTAACAGAAATCAAGGCAGCATGACAGCATCTGAACCCAGTTTGCCGACAACAGGAAGCCCTGGATACCCCAACACACCAGAAAAACAAGGTTTGGATCTAAAATCACTGGTCAGGATGCTGGTAGCAGAATACATAGATAAATCTCTTAAAGAAATACAGGAGAAAATGGATCAAAAGTTAGAAGCCTTTACAAGGCAAACACAAAAATCACTTAAAGAAATTCAGGAGATTATGGATCAAAAAACAGAAGCCAATAAGGAGGAAACACAAAAATCACTTAAAGAAATACAGAAGAACATGGGTCAATAAGTAGAAGCTATGAAAGAGGAAACACAAAAATCTCTTAAAGAAATACATGAAAACACAATCAAGCAAGCAAAGATCTGAGCATATCCATCCAGTTTCTAAAAACAAAAGTAGAAACAACTAAGAAATCGCAGAGGGAGACAACATTGGAGATAGAAAACCTTGGGAAGAAATCAGGGGCCATAGATGCAAATATCAACACTAGAATAAAAGAAATAGAAGAAAGAATCTCAGATGCTGAAGATACCATAGTAACCATTGATTCAACAGTCAAAGAAAATACTAAATGCAAAAAGGTTGTAACCCAAAACATCCAAGAAATCCAAGACACAATGAGAAGATCAAACCTAAGGATTATAGGTATAGATGAGAGTGAAGATCTACAACTAAAAGGACCAGCAAATATCTTCTACAAAATTATGGAAGAAAACTTCCCCAACCTAAAGAGAGAGATGCCCATGAATATACAAGAAGCCTACAGAACTCCAAACAGACTAGACCAGAACAGAAATACCTCCCGTCACACATAATAATCAAAATCCCAAATGTACTAAACAACGAAAGAATATTAAAGGCAGCAAGAGAAAAAGGCCAAGTAACATATAAAGGAAAACCTATCAGAATTACACCAGGCTTCTCACCTGAGACCATGAAAGCTAGAAGATCCTGGGCAGATATCATGCAAACTCTAAGAGAACAGAAATTTCAGCCAAAACTACTTTACCCAGCAAAACTCTCAATCGCCATAGATGGAGACATCAAGGTATTCCATGACAAAACCAAATTTGCACGTTATCTTTCCACAACCCAGCCCTACAAAGGATAATAGGGGGAAAACACACCAACACAAGGAAGGAAACTACAACCTGGAAGAAGCAAGATAGAAACCTCCTCTCATCAAGCCCAAAATAAGATAACCTTGCAAATAT
This sequence comes from Apodemus agrarius, assembly GCA_964023405.1. Lineage (NCBI taxonomy): Eukaryota > Metazoa > Chordata > Mammalia > Rodentia > Muridae > Apodemus > Apodemus agrarius. Next base: position 181,983,328 of record OZ030005.1, read on the forward strand.
GAAAAAACAATTTCAAAAATGTCGGGAGATAATAATTACGATTCCTTGATATCTCTTAACATCAATGGACTCAATTCCCCAATAAAAGACATAGACTAACAGACTGGATATGGAAACAGGACCCTACATTTTGCTGCATACAGGAAACACATCTCAGTGTTAAAGACAAACACAGCCTTAGAGTAAAAGGCTGGAAGACAATTTTACAAGCAAATGGTCTCAGGAAACAAGCTGGAGTAGCCATTCTAATATCAGATAAAATTGACATTCAACCTAAAGTCATCAAAAGAGACTCGGAAGGGCACTTCTTGCTGGTCAAAGGGAAAATCCACCAAGAAGAACTCTCAATACTGAACATCTATGCTCCAAATGCAAGGGCACCCTCATTCGTAAAAGAAACCGTACTAAAACTTAAAGTACACATTGCACCTAACACAATAATTTTGGGTGACTTCAACACTCCACTCTCCTCAATGGACCAATCAGGAAAGCAGAAAGTAACAGGGACACAGAAAAACTAATTCAAACTTTGGAACAATTGGATTTAACAGATATATATATAGAACATTTCGTCCTAAAGCAAAAGAATATACCTTTTTCTCAGCACCGCATGGTACCTTCTCCAAAATTGATCATATAATTGGTCACAAGACAGATGTCAACAAATACAAGATGATCGAGCTAATCCCATGTCTCCTATCAGATCACCATGGAGTAAGAGTGGTCTTCAATAGCAACAAAAACAACAGAAAGCCCACATACACATGGAAACTGAACAATACTCTACTCAATGACACCTTGGTCAAGGAAGAAATAAAAAAAGAAATCAAAGACTTTTTAGAATTCAATGAAAATGAAGGTACAACCTACCAAAATCTATGGAACACAATGAAAGTAGTGCTAAGAGGAAAACTCATAGCTCCAAGTACATCCAAAAAGAAACTGGAGAGAGCATACACTAGTAGCTTAACAGCACACCTTAAAGCCCTGGAAGAAAAAGAAGTTAATTCACCCAGGAGGAGTAGAAGACAGGAAATCATCAAACACAGGGCTGAAACCAATCAAGTAGAAACGAAGAGAACCATACAAAGAATCAACAAAACCAGGAGCTGGTTCTTTGAGAAAATCAACAAGATAGATAAACCCTTAGCCAGACTAACCAAAGGACACAGACACAGTAACCACATTAACAAAATTAGAAATGAAAAGGGGGAACATAACAACAGAAACTGAGGAAATTCAAAAGATCATCAGATCCTACTACAAAGGTCTATACTCAACACAACTGGAGAATCTGGAGGAAATGGAGAATTTCCTAAACAGATACCAAATACCAAAATGAAATCAAGATCAATTAGATCAGCTAAATAGTCCCATAACCCCTAAAGAAATAGAAGGGTTCATAGAAAGCCTCCCAACCAAAAATAGTACGGGACCAGATGGTTTTAGTGCAGAATTCTACCAGGCATTCAAAGAAGATTTAACACCAATACTCTTCAAACTATTCCACAAAATAGAAACAGAAGGGACACTGCCCAACTCCTTCTTCAAAGCCACAATTACGCTGATATCAAAACCACACAAAGACACAACGAAGAAAGAGAACTACAGGCCAATTTCCCTTATGAATATTGATGCAAAAATACTAAATAAAATTCTTGCCAACCAAATCCAAGAGCACATCAAAACGATCATTCACCATGATCAAGTAGGCTTCATCCCAGGGATGCAGGGATGGTTCAATATAGGAAAATCCATCAATGTAATCCACTACATGAACAAACTAAAAGAAAAAACCACATGGTCATCTCATTAGATGCTGAAAAAGCATTTGACAAAATTCAGCATCCTTTCATGCTAAAAGTCTTGGAAAGAGCAGGAATCCAAGGCCCATACCTAAACACAGTAAAAGAAATCTACAGCAAACCAGTAGCCAACATCAAACTAAATGGAGAGAAAATTGAAGCAATCCCACTAAAATCAGAAACTAGACAAGGCTGCCCTCTCTCGCTATATCTTTTCAATATAGTACTTGAAGTTCTAGCGAGAGCAATTAGACAACATAAGGAAGTCAAAGGGATACAAATTGAAAAGGAGAAGTCAAACTATCATTATTTGCAGATGATATGATAGTTTACTTAAGCGACCCAAAAAACTCCACCAGAGAACTTCTACAGCTGATAAAAAACTTCAGCACAGTGGCTGGTTACAAAATCAACTCAAGCAAATCAGTAGCCTTCCTGTACTCAAAGGACAAGCAGGCTGAGAAAGAAGTTAGGGAAATAACACCCTTCACAATAGTCACAAACAACTTAAAGTACCTTGGTGTAACTAACCAAACAAGCGAAAGATCTGTATGACAGGAACTTCAAGTCCTTGAAGAAAGAAATTGAAGAAGACCTCAGAAGATGGAAAAATATTTCTTGCTCTTGGATTGGCAGGATCAATATAGTAAAAATGGCCATCTTGCCAAAAGCAATCAACAGATTCAATGCAATCCCCATCAAAATCCCAAATCAATTCTTCATAGATCTAGAAAGAGCAATTCTCAAATTCATCTGGAATAACAAAAAACCCAGGATAGCTAAAACTATTCTCAACAATAAAAGGACTTTTGGGGAAATCAATATCCGTGACCTCAAGCAGTACTACAGAGCAATTGTGGTTTTTTTTGGTTTTTTTTTTGTTTTTTTTTTTTTTTTAAAACTGCATGGTATTGGTACAGCAACAGGCACGTAGATCAATGGAATAGGATTGAAGACCCAGAAATTAACCCACAGACTTATGGTCACTTGATCTTTGAAAAAGGAGCTACAACCATCCAATGGAAAAAAGATAGCCTTTTCAACAAATGGTGCTGGTTCAACTGGAGGTCAACATGCAGAAGAATGCGATTTGACCCACTCTTATCTCCTTGTACTAAGATCAACTCCAAGTGGATCAAGGACCTCCACATAAAACCAGACACACTGAAACTATTAGAAAAGAAACTTGGGAAGACCCTGGAGGACATGGGCACAGGGGGAAAGTTCCTGAACAGAACACCAATAGCTTATGCTCTAAGATCAAGATTTGACGAATGGGACCTCATAAAATTACAGTTTCTGTAAGACAAAGGACATTGTCAGAAGGACAAAACGGCAACCAACAAATTGGGAAAAGATCTTCACCAACCCCACATCTGACAGAGGGCTAATATCCAATATATACAAAGAACTCAAGAAGTTAGACCCCAAAGAACCAAATAACCCTATCAAAAAATGGGGTACAGAGCTAAACAAAGAATTTTCACCAGAAGAAATTTGGATGGCCGAGAAACACCTTAAGAGATGTTCAACATCATTAGTCATCAGGGAAATGCAAATCAAAACAACCCTGAGATTCCACCTCTCACCAGTCAGAATGGCTAAGATTAAAAACTCAAGAGACAACAGGTGCTGGCAAGGATGTGGAGAAAGAGGATCACTCCTCCATTGTTGGTGGGATTGCACGATGGTACAACTGCTCTGGAAATCAGTCTGGGGGTTCCTCAGAAAATTGGGCATGTCACTTCCAGAGGTCCCTGGTATACCACTCCTGGGCATATACCCAGAGGATTCCCCTGCATACAATAAAGACACATGCTCCACTATGTTCATAGCAGCCTTGTTTATCATAGCCAGAAGTTGGAAGGAGCCCAGATATTACTCAAAATGTGATATATATATATATATATATATATATATATATACATACATACATACACATACACACACACATACATACACACACACACATATATACACACACACATACACACACGTGGCATATATATATACACATACATACAATGGAATACTACTCAGCAATTAAAAATAATGAATTCATGCAATTTGTAGGCAAATGGTTAGATCTGGAAAACATCAACCTAAGCGAGTTAACCCAATCACAAAAGCATATGCATGAAATGCAATCACTGATAAGTGATTATTAATGAGCCCAGAAGCCCTAAATACTCAAGGCACAATTAGCAAGTCAAATGATTTCCAAGAAGAAGAAAAGAGAGGACCCTGGGCCTGAAAAGATTGGATCCAGTTTTGTAGGAGAGTACCAGAACAGAGAAATGGTGAGGTGGGGGACCTGACTGGGGAATAGTTGGGGGGGGGGAGAGGTCTTATGGGACTTATGGTGGGGGGGAACTGGGAAATGGGAAAGCCTTTGGAATGTAAACAAAAATGTGGTGTATATACACAATGGAGTACTATTCAGCCATTAGAAACAATGAATTCATGAAATTCTTAGAGAGATGGATGGAGCTGGAGAATGTCATACTAAGTGAGGTGACCCAGTCTCAAAAGAATACCCATGGTATGCAGTCACTGATAAGTGGATATTAGCCTAGAATCTTGGAACACCAAAGACATAAATCACATACCAAGTGATGTCTGACAAGAAGAAAGGAGTGGACACTGGTGCTAGAATGGACCAAAGCTTCATTGTGGGGGAGTACAAGAACAGTGAGGTGAGAGGGGGTGGATGAGGGAGCAGGGGGAGGGAAAAGGGCATGTGGGACCTTTGTGGGTGGGGAACCAGAAAAGGGGAAATGAATTGTAAATATAGAATATATCCAATAAAAAAAAAAAGACGCTTTTCAAGACAAAAAAAAAAAAAAGAATATAGAATAAAAAAAATAGCCCCCAAGCCCCACAAACAAATGAAATCTTATCTACAAACGTGGAGTAATGACTGAAGTGAACTAGAACTTAGTGCTTCAGACTTATAGAAAGGCACTGAGAGAAGGGGACAGGCTTTAGCTTCCATTATAAATGACCTCAGCTAAGAAGCAAGCAATAATTCTCTAAATGGCATTTCAGGGCGTTGCTCTCCAGCGACAGCCTACCATGAAGATATCCTAGAGCTGCTGCTGCTGCTAACAAGAAAATCCATATGTTTTGAATATTAATACATAATTGGCAAAGTTGTTATTTTATTATAACTAGAAAAATCCTCCCTAGGACTGAATAGGGGTGGACTATAGGGTAGCTTGAAATATTTCAACATTTCAACATTTTTCACAAAAAGTAAAATGTAAAAAATTTAGCCAAGAAAATCCTGTTAGTGTACCAGTTAAATGCAGTCATTAGACCTTCAACAATTACTTGTGGGTGCTTGCTATACACAAGGCTATGTGTTAAGCTCACTGGTTTCACAGAACCTTTGGCATATTACCATGATGCACTTAGTAGGGAAGCTTCCACACTGGGTGGTCCTACAAGAACTTTACTTACTTATAACCAATACTCTAACATAATACTTCCAAGTTGACACTCTCTTCAGAGTTTTAACCATATGCTCCTGCTATTACAGACTCAGGATTTTTTCTCCACCGATTAATTTGTTACTTCTCAAATCTTAACGTACACTTATTTCCCTGCTACAATGAAGAGACATCTTTATTTTTCAAAAATAAATATAATTAAGATTTATTAAGGGTTTCTCAGCTATCGATAGTATATAGTTACATACATATGGATCTTCACATGAACTCCAAGATATAGGTACTAAAATAAGAGACATATACATAGAACATGAAAGAGAAGCAGAGAAGGCAAAAAGTCTAACCAAGGCATCACGGTCCCTAGGTAGCAGACCTGGTATTTTTCAATTCATCTAAACAACTCCAGAGCCTATATGTATAACCTCTTGACTATACTTCTCTGTAAAAATAGATATAAATTAAAAACAAGATAACTAGTAAAACACAATTATATATTGTTGCTTAATTATCATATAAAATATACTTGATGTATTAATAATTAAAATGTGATTGAAACCAGAACAACCTCTTTATATGCCCTTTATCTCTGGCACTCATAATAATAATGCTTGATCTCTTTCAGCATTGCTGCTGGAGTAGATTAGTGATTCATTCACCACCCTAGGAAAGAACTTAAGAGATGTAGATTGTCTGCAATGACCACCTCCATTAGAAAGCATTTGAAAATAAAATTGTTAGTGAAGCTATGTTATGATGCTTTTGCTACAGGCTCTGATGTAGAAAATCTTAGGGAAGAATTTGAAGTTCAGGAAGACACACTCTTCATAGTTAGGCTAGGGACCCTTTACGGTCGGGAACGAGCCCAATGGCAGCACTGCCTGACGTGACTCTCTGAGCCTGGACTGGCGATGATTGATTTCTTATGCCCATTTTTGCCCTCAGCTTTCTGATATGATTTAATAAGAATTGATGATGAGTAGATATGCATCCTGAGGATATAAAGTAGATAGGACTGACTTTTTCGAGAGGAATTTCAACATTTTATTAAGGAGATCAAAGGAGCTATGAAATACTGATAGCCTTTGAAAACACTCTGTAGTGAAGCATGGACAGTATGAGCACCAATAAAAACAATTTATCATTTAAATGTACAAACTGCTTTTTATTGGATGTTTTCTTTATTTACATTTCAAATGTTATTCCCTTACCTGGTTTTCCCCCTCCTGAAAACCCTCTATCCCATCTCCCCTCCCCCTGCTTCTATGAGGGTGTTCCTCCACCCACCCACTCCCACCTCCCCACCCTCAATTCCCCTACACTGGGGCATCTATCGAGCCTTCATAGGAACAAGGACCTCTCCTCCCGTTGATACCTGACAAGGCAATCCTCTGCTAAATATGCAGCTGGATCCATGTGTACTCCTTGGTTGGTGGCTTAGTCCCTGGGAGCACTGGGGGGTGGGTCTGGTTGGTTGATATTGTTGCTCTTCCTATGGGATTGCAAAGCCCTTATGACTGATTTTTATATACAAGTTTAGATTTGTTATTCTTTTAAGTTTTTCTTATAAGATCATTTTTAAAGACCAATAATGAAACAATTAATCCTTTCTCTGTAACCACAAGCTCCTGCCTGCCAGTAAGAGAAACTGGCTGGGAAAACTCGCTTGCTCGCTCACATTGTTAATCTGCAACAAGTTGTCTAGTTATGAATGTACGTAGGTTCTTGGGAATAATGTTTTCTGTACCTGTACTATGTAATGTTATTTCTTGTAAAGGTACTGGGGAACACTGTTTTTTTACAGTCATTCACTATAAGAAAACTAGAACGTACTCATATTGTAATTTCACACTGCTTAAAGATATATAAGCCATGGGAAAAAGAATAAACTTGTTGAGACATTGTTCCTTCCATCAATCCAATATAAATGTATATGTGGAAAGTTTGTGTGAAGTGTGTTATAACCTTGTTTTATCCATCAAAGATATATGTGTGTGTCTCTCTCTGTGTGTGTATACGTGTATACATGCATATATGTAAAGCTTGCATGAGTGTACTGAACTTTGTTCCATTCATTAAATCTGTATGTATCTGTGTAGTGTGTGGGTGTTGTTGGAACTTGCTCTATCCACCAACTGAGTGTATGTGTACATGTGTACACGTGTGTGTGTGTGTGTGTGTGTGTGTGTGTGTGTGTGTGAAATGCTTGCAGCCTGCTTGCTGAAGCTTTGCTCTATCCATTCAATGTATGAATATGTATGTGTCTGTCTGTCTGTAGTTCTGCATACATGCATGCATGTATGTATGTATGTGTATATATGTATGAATAAAATTATTGGAGTCTACCCTTTGCTTCATGCAGTGTGTGTGTGTGTGTGTGTGTGTGTGTGAGAGAGAGAGAGAGAGAGAGAGAGAGAGAGAGAGAGAGAGAGAGAAATTGTCTCTTCTTCCTTTCTCACTGGTCCCTAAGAGTTAAAAGCGTTCAGAGGTTTTTCTGGCCACAGGGAGGTCTAGCCTCAGTGAGTCAAGCTTTGTTCTCTCAGAGAAAAGTCTGCTGAGTAATTTCTCTAATTGCTGGTGGCTAAAGGAAGCAGCTTTTGGACAGTATCTGGTCAGCCCTTCCCAATGCTGACTACCACCAATACTACTCCTCACTGTCTGCCCTGACTTACCCACCCACCTCATGGATGTCAAATTCCAGCTTTTTTTCAACAGTACTTCAATAGTTAATGATGTGTGTGTGCATGTGTGTGTGGGGTTATTCTATAGAAAATAAACAGCATACTTATTTCCTACCTAGTCTTTAACCTTAGCCCATAGGAAGTTACCTAATTGAGTAAGTAGTTAACAATGTATTGTTTTTCTTCTCAAATCGGGTAGTAGTTAAGAAGAGACACACATGGCAGATCCTCAAGTATGGCCCACAAACTAGTTACCTTTTTAAAAAAAAAAAAAACCAAACTGTTTTACACCTTCAGTAAATGTGTGTCTAAGTATTCATCTTTAGCGAAGTGTTGTCTAGCGTTGGCATCTTACCACAGAAAGTCCATATTTTAACAAGACACAGCAAATTCCTGACCATGGAAGATCAGCTGTACCAAAGACAGTCAGAATTTTCCTTTCTTTCCTACAGTAGGAAAGTTCCTTTCATTTGAGACAGGTTCTTGCTATATGCTCAAGCTGACCCCAAACTGCCAATCTTTTTTCTGCCTCCTGATTTTGGGGGCAATAGGCATGAACCAAGATGCATGAGACTCAACCAAGGTTACACAGATAACCCCTGTCTTGGGGTGGGGGAGATACATGGGATTGCAAAGTTAAATTATAAAACTATTTTAAATTAGCCGGGCGGTGGTGGCGCACGCCTGTAATCCTAGCACTTGGGAGGCAGAGGCAGGCGGATTTCTGAGTTCGAGGCCAGTCTGGTCTACAGAGTGAGTTCCAGGACAGCCAGGGCTACACAGAGAAACCCTGTCTCGAAAAACCAAAAAAAAAAAAAAAAAAAAAACCAAACTATCTTAAATTTAAGTATTTGCTATTTTACTTCACTAAATTATAAATAACATCAAATAATATTAAATCACTTCTAATATACCCAAGATTCTAACTTTAGGACATGACACCACTATTGTGGATATCCATATTTAGAAGAATAAATCCAGATTCCTAGCTTTTATCCTATACAAAAGCAACTGGAAATTAATGAAATATCTAAACCTGTGAACTGGAACTCTGAAATTACAGCCTAAAAGCAGAAGAAATACTTGAAGATATACAAAGAAGCAACTTTCTAAAGAAGGTTCCAGTGGGTTCGCATGCAGTGAGAAAGCTTTTGAACAGAAGAAAAATAACCAAGGGGTGCTCTAAGAATGGGAGGAACCACTGGAGACATGTTTCAATAGCTTTAATTTCTAGAATGTATAAAAAAGCATTTAATAAGTGTACGAGAAACCTGCTGAATAAATAAAAGAGAGGTGAAAGCAGCTAATAATTATATGAAAAATATCCAATATTCTTAGACATCATGACAATGTACACGAAATTACAATAAAAATTTCACACACACACACACACACACACACACACACACACACACCCTGCCACAGGTAATAATACCTCTCAACAAACACTAAACCTGTACAGTGCAGAAATCAAACCAGCCACCATAGAAATCAGACCTTACCAGTTTATATTATACACTACAAGGATCTAAGTCAGTATAACACAGAAATACCTGTAGCATCATTTCAAAGTCGAGATGGGCAATGAGCTTATTTGTACATCAACAGACAAATAATGAAAATGTGATGTATAAGCACAATGGAGCTTTAATTTAGCTATAAAGAAGAATTATGTCATTTGAAGAAAATGATATTTGAGACTATCATACTAAGCAAAATAAGCCAAACCCAGAGACAAATAAATAGACTGCATGTGTCCTCCCATATGCAGGATTAGAATATACGAATGAAAGACAGGAAGGCAGAAGCTGGACTATTTAAATACAGGATGGGGACAAGCAAGAGGTGAAAGGGTGGACAAAAAACAGTATAAAGTTTTACAGAAAATGAGTTTTCTCATAGTTTAGATCATCACCTCAGATTTTATAGAGCAAAGACATTAAGTATAAGGTATAACTTTATTCTTTTAAAAATCTACTTTTAATGGTAGTTCTTAAACATTTTAACCTCCCTTGTAGCCCACCAGCCAGCAGAAGTAGTGGGAAAGAAGGGATATGGGAGAGTGGACCTCTTTATAAATGGTCCTTTGGAGTAACTCTCGTCTGTGTTGTCTGTTCCAGTTCACAGGTCAGCAGCAACAGCAGGGTCTACTCTCAAATTCTTCATGAATATGTCAGCAGTCCAGTTCAGTAGAGTTGGGATAGCAAACAGGAATTAGAAATGGTGGTATGACCTAGCAGGAACAGCCCAGCCTCAGCTGTGACATGAGTGGGCAGAAGGAGGGATCACAGGAATACCAGGGGAAGTTCTCAGCTGTCTCTCTCAGTGAAGTGAAGACCAGCAAAGACTCAAACCAACAAGCATTGCACAGCTAGCTCTATAGGCAGGCCTAGCTCAGCCTCTGTCACCATCCTCTGGGTCCTTCTCATACTCCCTCCAATCGTCACGTGTCCTCTACAGGTCTTGCCTCAGCATGTGAGTCTACTCAGCTGATACTACTCTGCCAATCAGTCCGAGTCATCTGAACCAGTAAGAAACAGAGGAACACCACCAGAATTCTTTTGTTGCATTCTTCTCTAAGAAGTCCTGACAAATGCAGCTCAACTACGTAATGTAAGGTGAACCAATACATGTGTGTTGTTAGTGAATACTCCTTTATCATGTGTCCTTTCACATGCTTGTTTTAGCAGAACATCCTTTCACCTGTGTCTGCTTCAGCCAAACTTTCATTCATGAGTCTGCCTTAGCCTGTGTACACTTCAGCTAAACATTCCTTTATGTGTTTGCCCCAGCAAAATATCATCCAAAAAACTGTTAAGTTTCCACTTCAATATGGTAATTTTTTAGGTCAAGGCTTTAAAAAAAAATCATGATATTAGTTTTAACACTATGAAAATTTCAGGATTGTATCTCAAGAACTTTACCATCATTTCCTCAAATTATTAACATCTTATTTCTAGAGGGAGAGAAAAAGTACATTACCTACTACTAGCTTGATTGTTGTGTGCAAGAACTAAATTGCAATAACAAAGAGATTTAAGACATGGAATGGGCTAAATTTAATTACTAAGAGCATCTCCTCCCCATGCAGATGTTTCTGGTTTTAAAAAATGCAAGCCATGTGGACAACACAGGATCATCAAGCCTAGTGAATGGGGAAGCAAGAAGAGTAGACAGAAACATGTTGGAAGCTATAGGGTCAGGGAAGAAAGAGCATCCAAGGTTCAGGAGGCGGGCGCTCAAAAGCAAAGCAGAGTTAATCAAATCATCATAAATACTCAGAAGGATGCACCTTACAGAAAGACAGTTAAGAACATCAGAAACTAACACAATGATCAAAAGGATGCAGTAATGAAGAAAAATAAGAGAAGTTCACAGAGAAGAGAAGAAAAATAAGCTCTTCTCAATCGTGGCTCACATGTGTCCTCTTTTAAAAACAGGAAACATAAGCCTTGATGAAAATAATATCAAACAATTAAATTGGTTTAAAATTAAAGTGTAAAAACACATATAAAAAACTAACCAAATTAATAGGTATCAGCATTTAAATGACAACTAGTCTTGCATCTCTCAGCTCCAAAATGATAAGAACTTAATTCTGAAACTTATGGTAATTATAGTTCATAAAGAAGAAAAAGTATCTTCTTCCTTACCCTTTTCATTTAGTTTGAAATTATAATATAATTCTCTTTTCCTCTTTCTCTTTCCTCCTACTAACTCCTCCCATGCAGCCCTCCTTGCTCTCTTAGCTACATATTTTTTCTGTTTAGTATTTTCTTGTAGAGAATTTTATGGATGTATATGTTTTGGTTAAATAACACCACCACTCCTTCCTTTCTAATTCTTCCCTTATTCCCCCACCACTTTTCCTTTCGAATTTCATGTACTCTTTTTTATTTTTTATTGAAAAAGTATTTTTTCATATGCTATATTCTGATTATGGCTTCTCCCCTAACTACTCTCAGATCCTTCTCATTTCCCCTCTACCCATATCTACTCCCCATCTCAGTAGAAAACTGTTATTTCAAATAAGAATAAAAAAATAAAATAAAATCTGGAACAGGATAAAAAATATACGGAAGAAAAAATTCCAAAGAAAATGCATAAGCAACACATCTAGACATGGATACACTGTTTGCCCACAGAGAAATCCCATAAAAAATAAATTGAACAACTTTTTAAACTCACTGAGTCCTTTCACTGTTGCCTTACGTACATGGGTCAAGGGACATCTACTGGAGCATGGGTAGCTTTTCAAGGGCCATGCTCCTGAAAAAGACTCATTCTCTCTTCATTAGTAGCCATCCACTACCAATAACTTCACAACTAGTGGTGGGACCTCATGAACCTCTCACACATCCATGCTGGGGTTTTGACTGGCTTGGCATTATACATGTCTCATGCTAATGGTGAGAAACATTATGAATTCATATGTGTAATAACTATCATATCTTGTAAATACTATATTGTTGCAGAGATTCACCACTCTGGACCTTTTAATTCCCGCACTATCTTTTGTGATGACCCTTGAACTTTGTGGAGAAGGATTTTGTAGATGCTTCACTTACAGTTGAACGCTCTGCAGTCTCTTCTTTGTCTCTGCATGTGGCCCAGTTGTGGGTCACTGCAAAAAAGAGGAGCTTCTCTGATAAGTTTTGAGAGATCCCCTAATCGATGAGTATAAAAATTCTGATGGAGGCTGGTTTAATATTATGTCCATTTAATAAATTAATAGTACTAGATTCTCCCTTAGAGCCTAGGCATAGCCAAACCAAGTCACAGGTTTGGGGCACAGATCAGAGCAACAGACATGGGATCTGTTTTGTGAAGCAGGCTTTAAACCCAACCAGAAAATAGTTGGTTACTCCTATAATATTTGTGCCACTATTGCACTAGTAAACATATCTTCCAAGATCAGCCATTTATTGTACCTTGGAGGGTTTATAACTGTAAAATTCTTAAATATTTATATAAGTCACTAGAGTACATACAACCTTCTATCCCTATTAAAGATGGCCAGTAAGGATGAAATTTCTTAGCTCAGTTCCAGCTTGATTTGTCTGCGTCCAATAGTTCATTGTGTGGTGTCTTCAGTAACAGGGTCTTGCCTTCATCTTCTGGAGAGCAATTACAAGCAATTACAACAGCTAGTAATATTTTGGGATGAGTGTCTATAGAGACCCACGTACCAATGACTGGAGAAAGATAACCCATCCCTGGAACTTGGTTTTAAGCCATCAAATCCTCATTATTTCTTTACCATAGAAATCTGAAATCCATTGGTGGAATCTGATCAGTGAATTCTTCACACTTAAGAAAAAATTCCTTCAGAATAATTTGTGTAAACATGTGTGGTGTTTATATATATTCCATATATGTGTATGTATTTCATGCACACATTAGTGTCCCTGTATGTGCATGCATGTGTATATGCATATGCAAGTCAGAGGTTGATATTGGTGTCTTCCTCTATCTCTGTCTCCTTATTGTTCAAGACAGGGTGTCTAACTGAATCTAAAACTCAAGACAGGCCAGAAATATCCACAAATCCTCAGGACTTTGCTTTCCCAGTACTGAGATAATAGGTGCACACCATTACACTCAGATTTGTCGAGTCCTGGAAAGCTGAACTTAGATCTTCATGACTGCATGGTTGCACTTTATGAACTAAGCCATCTCTCCAGCACCTCTTCAGGACAACTCTTAGGGTCATTATCCAAAAAGCACCTATTCTAGAGATTGAAAAAAGTAATATTTTTGCCTATTAATTCAAAATAATTATGACTGAGTTTACAAATTTCATACTAAAAAAATAAGAAATAGTTATGAGTGAATTTCAGTGGAATGAAAAACTATAATGGAATAAAGGTACCAGCTCACCACCTAATTAATTATCTGTTGTGACTTTGAACAAAGCAGTTCACTTTTCTGGATTTCAGTTTTCTCATCTACAAAATGGGGATAATAATATTTTTGGTTTGGAGATTATATAAATGACAATTTATTATACATAAATGGAATGCAGTAAATGCTTATTTACTCTTTTTTTTCTTCAGATTGTCTATAAATAGAATTTCCCATCCAAACCAAATAATTGTGAGAACACAATTAAATTTGAGATTGTGTTCTATCTGGAGTTTCTTAAAGCATCTATGAAAGTAGCAATTTAGTCTTCATATCATCAGAATTAATAACCATGCCAGTTTCCCCAGTATCAGGTCCACCACATTATCTCATAAAATATGTATTTATGTTTTAGTTTTTTCCTCACCACTAAGACATAAGGACTGGAAATGAATTTAGTGTGAGAGATGAGCTTTATTTAGGTTTTTAAAGTTTTAATCTTGGGTTCAGTTGACAAAATTTATCGTCACTATCTATATACAAGGGTAAGAGACACGAACAACTGTATAGTAACAAAGCATGCTATAAAAGGCTCAGGAATCAAATAACATTGGTTTGATGTTGCACAAATCACTTCACTCCTCTGAACCTTGTTTTATTAAGTGTTCAAGAGCTATTCCAGGAGATCTCTGCCAACTACAACCTTCTATTATTAGCTACCGGACACTCCTCTCTTTTATATTAAACACCCAGACACGTGAGAGCCAAGAGTGGGAAGGCAAAGGTTCTTTCTAAAGATCATAACATTCTCCCAGCTAGTGGTAACAGGTCAGGGTTCAACTCTACAGATTAATACAACTATCAAAAACAATTTAATGGATTATAACCAGAAGATGAAATTCATTCAGTGTTTCTAACGTACACACCCTCATTTTCAGGATCAGGTTTAAATACCTGTTTAGCTTAGCTGTGTCTTCTATGGGAAAGGGAATAATGTGGTGGTCTGAAATAGTTGTGTAGCTTAAATTACATTCCAATTAAAGCTGTACTACTTACACATACCTTGACACCTGCTTGGTACCAAAACATGTCTCTCATGTTTTGACCTATGATTCTACTCTCAGGAATCAGATCTTAAGCATAATTGTAAATAAAAGACAAGGGTACTTTACTTAAAAGTCTTACTAAAAGAAGAGGAAAGGCCCTAAATCAAAATTCTCACTGGATAAAAAGTGGTAAAAATCCTGATAGAGAATCAAGAAACCAATGCAAGAATTATTGCAAAAGATGGATGCATTATGATAAGTGAAGAACACATAGCCTAAATTGTTTGTCAACTATGATATATTTAACTACATGAAAATATGCATGCAAGGAATGAACATAGAAAACTGATAATTAGTTTGTTTGGATAAATTTATTATAGTTTTCCTTTTTACGTTTTTTTTTTTTAAAGATTAATGAGTATACAAAAGAACCCAGTTAAATGATAATACTAATTGGCATTTCTGGATACTTTGGATTGATTAGAATAGGGTCACCAAACTAGCTGCCGCCCAGACATAGCTATGCTCTATGTATAAGGTGACTAGAAGGGATAATTTTAATATGGCTATTTTAGTTATAAGATTATAATTCAATCTTTTCTGCTCATTCTATTGAATCACCACTCTATATGTCAATTTAATAAATAAAAATTAACAACTTCATTGGCCTAACATGACTGCCATAAATGTACATTTGCACATATTATATATTATTTTCTTAATTTACAGTCAATCTACTTTCTTGGAGAGACTTTAAAGTGTATGAATATCAGAACAGCCCTTTGTTCGAGAGGTCCCAAGCCCCAGTCAAGACACCACAATGCAATCTGTAGACCCAAGGTTCAGAAAATTCATTGAAGAGGAGGCAAAATTTTTGAAGAACCAAAGGATCTGGAGGCCTGATGCGAAGTACTATTATCTAACCATGAGTGAGATGCAGCATCTGTGAAATTTCAACGATATGGCTAATTAACCAAGCTCTGTATAATGACCATATTAGTCAACCTTCCAATGAGAAGAGGAGAAATTAAGCAAGGCCCCACCCCTCAATAAAGACCTACAAGTAATCAATGGCTGCTAAGAGAGGGAGAATCAGTTTTATTGAGGGATAAGCATTCTAATAAATAGGTTATCTAACCAAGTGATCATCCCTAAATACCTAAGAGCAACAGTAATGGACACAGTAAGGTATGAGTATATATATGTGTTTAAAATTAACAGAGCAAAGATGATTTTAAAAGGGGTTATAAATTGGTGGGGGGGCATTAGAGGAGTGAGAGGGTGGTAGGAATGGAAATAATATAAATCCTGTAGTAATGCGTGAAATTCTAAAAAAAAAATTATATATGTCTAAATTACAAATTATTGACAATATCAAGTCCTGGTGACAAATGAGTGATCTCTTCTAAACCACTGGTGGGAATGTAAAATGATAAGGCTAATGTGAAAAACGGTGGAACAGTTCTTATATAATAAACCTATTTATCATGAAAACCAGGAATACTAAAAAACATAAAAGGGGACTTATGGGACATATGGTGGGGGGGAACTGGGAAAGGGGAAAGCCTTTGGAATGTAAACAAAGAATATAGAAAATAAAAAATTAAAAAATAACAAACAAACAAACAAAAAGAACTAAATACGCCGGGCGGTGGTGGCGCACGCCTGTAATCCCAGCACTCGGGAGGCAGAGGCAGGCAGATTTCTGAGTTCGAGGCCATCCTGGTCTACAGAGTGAGTTCCAGGACAGCCAGGACTACACAGAGAAACCCTGTCTCGAAAAACCAAAAAAAAAAAAAAAAAAAAAAAAAAAAGAACTAAATACTAAGATTGTGCCATGATTATTAATTGAAAGATTAAATATCATTAAGATGTAAATTCTCTAAAATGTTAATTCTAAAATAGGAAAAAATTTAAATCAGCAAAATATTTGAACCAATACTTTAGTAATATGGACATAGGGAGAGCAAGTAAACCTATAAAAGTGCACAACATTAATCATTAGACCAAGCAAAATCCCAGCGTGGAGAAAGAAAGGTGGACCCCAACTCCCAACCATATCTGAAGAGCTACTGACATTTGATTGCTTCTGGGAAAGGCAAATTTGTTCGATTTTTTTCTCCTCAATACTGTTAATCCTGGTGCATGGAGCACCCCCAGGACAGGCAGGCTGTCGTTAGTCAATACAAACTGGACTGCATGGGAGTGGGGAAGAGATTCCGTGGATAAAGGGAGGTAGAATCTGAAAGGAGTTGGGTGAGAGAAAAATATCATCAAAATACATTATATTAAATTATTAAGAGTTAATAAAAACATTTTAAAAATATCATACACTTGCCAAGTTATCAGCTATTCACCTAATTTTTTCCCTCAAAGGAATAAAAGCACATGCCTAAGTAAAGACCGTGTATTAGGTACTTATCTTGTTGCCCTGACAAAATGCAATTAAACAAAGGGTTTCTCTGGGTAAAGCACATCGTCACTGACAAGTCTGTGAGGAGCCTGGAGCAGCTGGCAACACTGAATCCAGAGTTAGCAGAGAGTGTGGAATGTTAGTGCTGGGTCACTCTCTCCTTCTTATTTAGTCCCAAACCCTGACAATGGAGGAGTGTGCCCACAGTTGCTGTGGATCTTCCTACATTGGCTACCTCATCTAGCTAAGAGCTTGTGGACATGCCAGGGGCTAACTTCCTCCTCATAACCCCCTATGGTTGTTCCCGGGTGCTTTTCTCTGAGGGAGGCGACTTTAGACAATCAGTATTAACCATCAGAACATCTATAGGTATGTTCCCAGAAGCCCTATTTATGATAGTAAAAAACCGCAAACAACCCAAATGGAATAAACTATTTGTACCACAGGTTTCGAATGAAATAAAATTTAGGAATAAAATATTCAACATGAAAGAGTATCAAAGGGGAAGGACTGAAGGAGGTGAAGAGGTTTGCAACCCCACAGGAAGAACAACAGGGTCAACCAACCAGACCCCCAGAACTCCCTAGGACTAAACCACCAACCAAAGAGTACACATGGAGGGACCCATGACTCCATCTGCATATGTAGCAGAGGATGGTCTTATCTGACATCAGTGGGAGAGGAGGCTCTTGGTTCTGTGAAGGCTCGATGCCACAGCATAGGGGAATGCCAGGGTGGGGAGGTGGGAGTGGGTGGGTGGGTGGGGGAAGCACCCTCATATAAGCAGAGGTAGAGGGGATGGGATAGGTGGGTTACAGAGGGGAAACTGGGAAGAATGCTAACATTTGAAATGTAAATAAACAAAATAACCAATAAAAATTAATAAATAAAATAAAGTATATCAAAATAATTATGAGTGAAAGCCCGAGTATAGACCATGATTATCCATTTTATATACAATTCTAGAAAATTTAAACTAATCTATAGTGACAGAGCAGACGATGAGAAATATTGGAAAAACAATCACAAAAGTATATAAGAAACCTTTCAGAATGCTAGATAAATATATTGGTGATGCTAATGGCTTTATCGGTATATACTTAGATTTATTGTATTTTATTTTATTAGATATTTGTTTTATTTACATTTCAAATGGTATCCTCTTTCCTTGTTACCCCTACAAAAACCCCCATCCCCTCTCCTCTCCCCCTGCTTGCAAATCCCCCCTCCCACTTTCCTGACCTGGCACCCCCCTACCCAAGGGGGCATCAAGCCTTCACAGGACCAAAAGCCTCTCCTCTCATTGATGTCTGAAAAGGCCATCCTCTGCTACATATGCAGCTGGAGCCATGGGTCCCTTCATGTGTACTCTTGGGTTGGTGGTTTAAATCCTGGGAGCTCTGGGGGTACCGGTTGGTACATATTATTGTTCCTCGTAGCTATACTACAGAACAATAGTGATAAAAACTGCATGGTATTGGTACAATGACAGGCAGGTAGATCAATGGAATAGAATTGAAGACCCAGAAACAAACCCACACATCTATGGTCACTTGATCTTTGACAAAGGAGCTAAAACCATCCAGTGGGAAAAAGGACATAATTTTCAACAATTGGTGCTGGGTCAACTGGCAGTCAACATGTAGAAGGATGCAAATTGATCCATTCTTATCTCCCTATACAAAGCTCAAGTCCAAGTGGATCAAGGACCTTAACATAAAACCAGGAACAGTGGATGTAACAAGAGAAAGTGGGGAAGAACCTGGAGCACATTTCCTGAACAGAACACCAATATCTTATGCTCTAAAATCAAGAATTGATAAATGGGACCTCATAAAATTACAAAGCTTCTGTAAGGCAAAGGACACTATCAAAAGGACAAAATAGCAACCAAGAGATTGGGAAAAGATCTTTACCAATCCTACATCTAGTAGAGGGCTAATATCCAATATATACAAAGAACTCAAGAAGTTAGACTGCAGAGAACCAAATATACTTAGGTTAAATTCAACAGATTTAATATCTGAAATAAAGTTTACTGCACGTCCATTACATCCACCAAGGCTGTTGAAAGACCATGAATAATAAACTACCTCTACATGTGTATCTCATCAGCTGTGAAAGACTGACAATGCTGAAAACTGGTGAACATAACTCTTTTGTCATATGACTGGTAAGAAAATAACATAGTACAACCTGAAAAGTGTTGCAATGCCTTTCATTCAACATGAATTCTATTCTTATGCCTTTATTAAAAGAAAAGGTTGATATAAAAATCCGCAAGTGTTTATAGCAGTTTTATTCATATTAGCAATCTGGAAATCAGTATCAGTCAGTGTGTGCTTGTGTATGGAGTATTCTGCAGCAGTAGAGTGCACTGGGTGTTGGACACATGCAGCAGCACGAATGACTCGGCCCACTGTTCTGAGCATTAGCCCAGTTACTGTATTCTTTTTACATGGAACGCTGGGAAAACTAACATAATTTATAGGAAAGCCATTAGTGCTCTCCCTCTGCTTTTCCCCTGGATCTCTTAGGGGCGGGGCAGGATGCTGTTGGTTGGAGAGGAGCCCAGGAGCACTTCCAGAGTGTATAGAAATACTTGGGTCTGGTTTGTAGTGTAGCGTCTGATTCTATAAACTGTCAAAAACCTGCCATTGGAAACAGCATAATTTATTATGACTTAGTTCTTATCATGAAGTTCCTCCATGCGATGGAAATTTGGGGGAGTTCTAGAGAAAGTCTGATCTTTGACTACATACAGATACCTGATGATTTCTTCTGTCTGAAGCGTGTTGCTCCACAGTACTGCCATGCCCACTTCTTGACAGCACTGTCAGAAAAACTCCACATGTCATAAAAACTCTAAATCAACTTCCCTCTAATGGCCGGTGTTGATCCAAATTCTGCCTTCTGAGCTACACTAACACAATCTGTTTTGACAGCCTAATATATAAAAAGATGTGTATCTTAGAGTCAGTGGAGCAGAAAGAGAGTTGTAACATGGGCTATGGGATCTGACAGGCCTCAAATTGAATTCTGGCTATATCATTTATAATCAATCTTGAGCAAGATAATCATTTCTAGGCCTCTGTTTCCTCCCTGGTTAAATATTCACAATAACAGCATTGGGAAACTGAAGATGATACGCAGATAATCAGAGCATAGCATGCTGCTCCATCCTGCACAGAACCGATGCTTTAGCACCAGGTAGTCAGGAGTCCCTGCTGATTTTAATTCCTATTAGATTTTGCCTGAAGCTTCTGTAAGCACTTAGTGTGGCCGCAGCTCACACGGCCATTATTTCCCTGTTTCTTTCAGCATTGCAGCTGCCGTAGCATCTGAACCCTTAACCTCAAATGCTGCCATTTGGAAAACAAGTGATAAGGAAGAAGGGAGTAGGAAAAAGACATTTTGAACAAATCATTAGTGGAAACAGAACTTTAATATTATTTTGCAAACTAAAACATCTATGAATCAACTTGAACTTGGTTGAATAAAGAAGTGAGAATAGTTCTTAACCTTGGCTAGATTTTCAATTGTTTTATGAAGTGGCACAAAGTATGCTTTATTGCTTGGTATATATAATCTCACTTTGCTTAAATCTATGTTCAACATGTAAGTCAAGGGTGACTTTACTGTTAGGTCTGAGTATTGACTATGAGTCATAACAACTTCATATCCTAAGTTTTGGATGAAAACCAATGGCTTATGCTTTAAGAACAAGAATCAACAAACAGGACCACATACAATTGCAAAGCTTCTGCAAGGCAAAGGACACTGTCAATAGGACAAAACGACAACCAACAGATTAGAAATAGATCTTTACCCATCCTACATCCGATAGAGGGCTAATATCCAATGTATACAAAGAACTCAAAAAGTTAGACTACAGAGAATCAAATAACTCTATTAAAATGGGGTACAGAGCTAAACAGAGAATTCTTAACTGAGGAAACTTGAATGGCTGTGAAGCACCTAAAGAAATGTTCAACATCCTTAGTTATCAGGGAAATGCAAATCAAAACAACCCTGAGATTCTACTTCACACCAGTCAGAATGGCTAAGATCAAAAACTCAGGTAACAGCAGGTGCTAGAGAGGATGTGCTGGTGGGATTGCAAGCTGGTACAACCACTCTGTAAATCAGTTTGGTGGTTCCTCAGAAAATTAAACATAGTACTATCTGAGAACCCAGCTATACCGCTCCTGGGCATATACCCAGAAGATGCTTCAACATAAAATAAGGATACATGCTCCACTATGTTCATAGCACCCTTATTTATAATAGCCAGAAGCTGGAAAGAACCCAGATGTCCTTCAACAGAGGAATGGATACAGAAAATATGGTATATTTACACAATGGAGTACTATTCAGCTATTAAAAACAATGAATTCATGAAATGGATGGAACTAGAAAATGTCATCCTGAGTGAGGTAACCCAATCACAAGGGAAGAAACATGGTATGCACTCACTGATAAGTGGATATTAGCCCCAAAGCTCAGAGTAAACAAGATACAACTCACAGACCACAAGAAGCTCAAGAAGAAGGAAGACCAAAGTGTGGTTGCTTCTGTTTTTCTGAGAAAGGGAACAAAATACTCACAGGAGCAATTTTGGAGACAAAGTGTGGGGCAGAGACTGAAGGAAAGGACATCCAGAGACTGTCCTACCTGGGGATTCATCCTATAAATAGTCACCAAACTCTGACACTATTGTGGATGCCAAGAAATGCTTGCAGAAGGAGCCTATTATGGCTGTCTGCTGAGGGGCCCTGCCAGAACCTTACAGATACAGAGGCAGATGCTAGCAGCCAGCCATTGGACTGAGTGTGGGATTCCCAATGGAGGAGTTGAAGGGAGGACTGGAGGAGCTGAAGAGTTTTGCAGTCTCATGGGAAGAATGATGATGTTGGCCAACCAGAACCCCCAGAGCTCCCAGGGACTAAGCCATTAACCCAGGGGTACACATGGTTCCAGCCACATTTGTGGCAGAGGAATGCCTTGAAAAGAAAAAAGAAAAAAAGAAACTGAGATGGCGAGAAGTTCTCCTTAACACAGAGGAAGTGTAATATTTTCACAGACAGATTACATAATCTTTCAGGACCCGGATTACTGTAAAAAAAAAAAAGATAATGATGTGCTTTTCTTGCCTGGAGACCCTCAGAGAAGTGATGATTGCCTAAGTCTCTATACATCAATAACTTGTTAAATGTGGTATATTTTTTCAGATTTTTTGTTTTTGTTTTTAAAGAATTAGGTGGTGTTATTTAAGAGAAGCTGCTTTGTGTACAATATGGTTTTTAGAAAACATAAATTGCATCCTTATAAGCAGTCCCTATCAAAGACATACTTCTGGAGACCAGAGACAATCTCAAATAGAGATTCTGAAAACAAAATTATTTAGTCTTAGGAAATGGGATGAAAAGGTTCCCAAGAGAAAGCAACCTTTGGCTAAAAATGAGAATCAGAGGACTATTAAAATCAGGATGGATGTGAGGGAATATGGCCGGTCATTCAAGCAAGACAGAATAACATGAACAACATTAAGAATAAGCTGGCATGTTTAAAGAAATGTAATCTTTAAAAAAGACAAACTCATGCTCAACCATATGGAAAATCTTAACACCATCCTTTGAGAAGCCCAGAGACCAGCCTAGACCAGTGTTGTGTAAATGTTTTCAGTTAAAGACACAACAACATATTTTGCACTTGACAGGGCCATACCTGCAGCATTTCTATATAACAGGAGAGAGAGAGAGAGAGAGAGAGAGAGAGAGAGAGAGAGAGAGAGAGAGAGAGTGTGTGTTCACCTGTTCTGAAGCAAATGAGAGCAAGTATTGACATCTGGATGTCTTCCTCAATCACTCCCCACACCTTGTTTTTTGAGGCAGGGTCTCCCATTTAAAGCTGGAGTGAGCCATTTCATCTCTACTGTCTGGCCAGTGACCTGTGAGATAAGCCTGTCTCCACTCCCTAGCACTGGAGTTGGGGAATGTGCCACCACGCCACCATGCCCGGTTTATTTTTTACATGGAATCCAAACTCAGATCTTCAAATGCATACAGCAAGAACTTGAACCACTGAGACATTTCCCCAGCTTCTGCATCAACATTTTTATAATTATAATAATATTATAATAATTTAATTATTTAAATTAAATATTTTATTCACAAATAAGTTACAATATCTACAATGCACTAATGAGTTGATTATTTTAGACATATACATTAATATGTGTATGTACATATATAGAGAAGTATTAGGGTTATGTATTTAAAAGACTGAAAAATTTACTTATCATTTGAAATATGTGTATGCAGACATGTATATGATTATGTACACACACATTCTTAGTTGTTAAAATTACATATTTTCAACTATATTCAGCTTCTTCCCACAACTCTTCCCAGACTTGCCCCTTCCCTACCCACCCAACTTTGTGTTCTCTTTTTAAAATACTCATGGAATACAATTTGTGCTGTGCATATATTGTTGAATGTATAGCTTTCCACTGGAGCAGTTAGTCTACAAAGAGATGAACTTTTTTTTTTTTTTTTTTTTTTTTTTTTTTTTTGGTTTTTCAAGACAGGGTTTCTCTGTGTAGCCCTGGCTGTCCTGGAACTCACTCTGTAGACCAGGCTGGCCTCGAACTCAGAAATCCGCCTGCCTCTGCCTCCCAAGTGCTTGGATTAAAGGCGTGTGCCACCACCGCCCAGCCGGGATGAACTCTTTTTTTTTTTTAATTCGATATATTCTTTATTTACATTTCAAATGATTTGCCCTTTCCTGGATCCCCCTTCCTCAAAAGTCCCATAAGCCCTCTCCCCTCCCCCTGTTCCCCAATTCACCCCTTCCCACTTCCCTGTCCTGGTATTCCCCTACACTGCTGCACTGAGCCTTTCCAGGACCAGGGTTCACTCCTTCCTTCTTCTTGGGCATCATTTGATATGTGAATTGTGTCTTGGGTATTCCAAGCTTCTAGGCTAATATACATTTATCAGTGAGTGTATAGCATGAGTGTTCTTTTGAGATCAGGATACCTCACTTAGGATGATGTTCTCCAGTTCCATACATTTGTCTAAGAATTTCACGAATTCATTGTTTCTAATGGCTGAGCGGTACTCCATTGTGTATATATACCACATTTTCTGTGTCCATTCCTCTGCTGAGGGACATCTGGGTTCTTTCCAGCTTTTGGCTATTATAAATAGGGCTGCTATGAACATACTGGAGCATGTATCCTTATTACATGTGGGGAATCCTCTGGGTACATGCCCAGGAGTGCTGTAGCAGGGTCCTCCAGAAGTGTCATTCCCAGTTTTCTGAGGAACTGCCAGACTGATTTCCAGAGTGGTAGTACTATCTTGCAACCTCACCAGTAGTGGAGGAGTATTCTTTCTCCACATCCTTGCCAGCACCTGTTTTCTCCTGAGTTTTTGATCTTAGTCATTGTGATTGGTGTGAGGTGAAATCTCAGGTTTGTTTTGATTTGCATTTCCCTGAGGACTAAGGATGTTGAACATTTCTTTAGGTGCTTCTCAGCCATTCGATATTCCTCGGGTGAAAATTCTTTGTTTAGCTCTGTATCCCAATTTTAAGGGGGATATTTGGCTCTCTGGAGTCTACCTTCTTGAGTTCTTTGTATATCTTGAATATAAGCCCTCTGTTGGATGTGGTGTTGGTAAAGATCTTTTCCCAACTTGTTGGTTGCCATTTTATCCTTTTGACAATGTCCTTTGCCTTACAGAAACTTTGTAGTTTTATGAGGTCCCATTTGTCAGTTCTTTATATTAGAGCATAAGCTATTGGCTCCTACAGCGGATAAACAACTTTAGCAAAGTGGCTAGATATAAAATTAACTCAAGCAAATCAGTATCCTTCCTATACTCAAAGGATAAACAGGCTGAGAAAGAAATTAGGGAAATGACACCCTTAACAATAGCCACAAACAATATGAAGTATCTTGGTGTGACTCTAACCAAACAAGCGAAAGATCTATATGACAGGAACTTCAAGTCTTTGAAGAAAGAAATCGAAGAAGCCTTCAGAAGATGGAAAAATCTTCCATGCTCTTAGATTGGCAGGATTAATATAGTAAAAATAGCCATCTTGCCCAAAGCAATCTACAAATTCAATGCAATCCCCATCAAAATCCTAACTCAATTCTTCATAGACTTAGAAAGAACAATTCTCAAATTCATCTGGAATAACAAAAAACCCAGGATAGCTAAAACTACTCTCAATGGGATGAACTCTTAAAGCAAAGAGGCCCTCCCTCTCCCAGCAGCCATCAGCTGACAGCAGCCATTGGCTAGGGGTAGGAATTCGTAGCAGCATGCCTTCTTCACACTGAGATTTGGTCTGCCTTAATCAGGTATTGTGTATGCTGTCCCAACTTTGCATTTATACAAGCAGCCATGTAGCTGTGTTTGGGAAACATTGTATTCTTGTAGTCATTAATTGCCTCTGGTTCTCCCTGTCTTTCATTTCCCTCTTCTACAATGACCCCTGAGCCTTCCAAGGAAGTGATGTGATGCAGATGGCCCATCTAGTACTGAGCATTCAATGGCCTCCTTTAATCTCTGGCCCTAGACCAGCTATGGATCTCTGCATGAAGCACAAATATAGCAAATAGAAGCCTATCTGATGAGGTTTCAGAAAGACGCTGGTTCTTAGTCCCAATATTGGTGGCAGATTTTTTAAATTTGATTTTGTATTCTACTATTTTGCTCAAAGAATTTATTGGGTCTTAGAGTTTTCTGGTGAATCTTTGGGGTCATTTAAGTATAAGATGTTCTTTATGCAGAAAGGCTTTGATTTCTTTTTTTCTTATTATACCTCTTATTTCTTCTAATAGTCTTACTGCACTAAGACCACAAGTAATATTTGGAATAAAACCAGAGAGATTGGGCATCCTTGTCTTTTCCCTGATTTTAAAGAAAATGTTCTCATTTCCTCCATTTAATGATTGCATCTATAAGCTGATCACACATAAACTCTTTAGCTTAAAAACCAGTAGTAAACTAGAAAAGCAAGTAAAAGATGTCTGCATTAAATGTCTACATTCAGATCAGACATCAGAAAATATTCAGATACTGAAGAAAGAATATGCCAACCATGCTCATAGCCTGAAATAACAAACATTGTGAAAATAGCTATGTTATTGAAGATCTGCATATTCAAAGCAATCCCTGCCCAACTTCCAATGACATTAGTATTTTCAGAGGAAAAACTATCCTCAAATCCATACAGATACACAAAAGACCTTATATAGACAAAGTAACCAATATAGAACGAGCTATGGTGGAATTACCATAATGCTTTATCTCAAATTATACTACAGAACCAGAGTAACATATATCATATGATACTAGCACCTGTGCATGCACATGCACATGTGTGCGCGCACACGTGTACACACACACACACACACACACACACACACACATGCGCGCGCACACACGTGTACACACACACACACACACACACACACACACCTCACACAGTGGAACTGTAGTCAGCTGTAAAAAAAAAAAGATCATGATATTTGAAAGAAAATGGCTGGAGCAAAAGAACATTATGTTAAGCAAAGTAAGCCAAACTCAGAAAAATAGGGGCATTTTCAGTCATATGCAAAATCTAGATTTGGGGGGTGGGGATGAAGGGAAGGAAGAAGGGAAGAGGAGGAGAAGGAGAAGATGGAAGAGGAAGAGGAAGAAGGAGGAGACGGAGGAAGAGGAGGAGGAGGAGGAGAAGGAAGAGAAGGAGGAGGAGGAGGAGGAGGAGAAGGAAGAGAAGGAGGAGGAGGAGGAGGAGGAGAAGGAAGAGAAGGAGGAGGAAGAGGAGAAGGAAGAGAAGGAGGAGAAGGAGAAGGAGAAGAAAAAGAACCAGGAGATAGAAGAGATTAAGAGAGAGGAAGGAGCCAGGCATGGTGGCGCATGCCTGTAATTCCAGCACTTGGAAGGCAGAGGCAGGCGGATTTCTGAGTTCGAGGCCAGCCTGGTCTACAGAGTGAGATCCAGTACAGTCAGGACTACACAGGGAAACCCTGTCTCGAAAAAAACCAAAAAATGAGAGAGAGAGAGAGAGAGAGAGAGAGAGAGAGAGAGAGGGGAAGGAAAGCAGAAACTAGATGTTAATTAGATATACATGACATGAAAATAGAAGAGGAATTATCAGGAGGAAGGGAGCATTAGTGGGGATGAAAAAGACAATGCAAGAGAGATGAATAAGATAAAAAATATAATGGTAAAGCCCTGGAAGAAAAAGAAGTTAATTCAACCAGGAGGAGTAGAAGACAGGAAATCATCAAACACAGGGCTGAAATCAATCAAGTAGAAACAAAGCAAACCATACAGAGAATCAACAAAACCAGGAGCTGGTTCTTTGAGAAAATCAACAAGATAGATAAACCCTTAGCCAGACTAACCAAAGGACACAGACACAGTAACCAAATTAACAAAATTAGAAATGAAAAGGGGGACATAACAACAGAAACTGAGGAAATTCAAAAGATCATCAGATCCTACTACAAAAGCCTATACTCAACACAACTGGAGAATCTGGAGGAAATGGAGAATTTCCTAGACAGATACCAAATACCAAAATGGGCATTCAAAGAAGATTTAACACCAATACTCTTCAAACTATTCCACAAAATAGAAACAGAAGGGACACTGCTCAACTCCTTCTTCAAAGCCACAATTACGCTAATATCAAAACCACACAAAGACCCAACGAAGAAAGAGAACTACAGGCCAATTTCCCTTATGAATATTGATGCAAAAATACTAAATAAAATTCTTGCCAACCAAATCCAAGAGCACATCAAAACGATCATTCACCAAGATCAAGTAGGCTTCATCCCAGGGATGCAGGGATGGTTCAATATAGGAAAATCCATCAATGTAATCCACTACATAAACAAACTAAAAGAAAAAAAAAACCACATGGTCATCTCATTAGATGCTGAAAAAGCATTTGACAACATTCAGCATCCTTTCATGCTAAAAGTCTTGGAAAGAGCAGGAATCCAAGGCCCATACCTAAACATTGTAAAAGAAATCTACAGCAAACCAGTAGCCAACATCAAACTAAATGGGAAGAAACTTGAAGCATTCCCACTAAAATCAGGGCCTAGACAAGGCTGCCCTCTCTCTCCTTATCTTTTCAATATAGTACTTGAAGTTCTAGCGAGAGCAATTAGACAACATAAGGAAGTCAAAGGGATACAAATTGGAAAGGAAGAAGTCAAACTATCATTATTTGCAGACGATATGATAGTTTACTTAAGCGACCCAAAAAATTCCACCAGAGAACTCCTACAGCTGATAAAAAAAAGTCTTCAGCAAAGTGGCTGGTTATAAAATCAACTCAAGCAAATCAGTAGCCTTCCTGTACTCAAAGGACAAGCAGGCTGAGAAAGAAGTTAGGGAAATAACACCCTTCACAATAGCCACAAACAACATAAAGTACCTTGGTGTAACTCTAACCAAACAAGCAAAAGATCTATATGACAGGAACTTCAAGTCCTTGAAGAAAGAAAGAAATCGAAGAAGACCTCAGAAGATGGAAGAATATTTCTTGCTCTTGGATTGGCAGGATCAATATAGTAAAAATGGCCATCTTGCCAAAAGCAATCTACAGATTTAATCCAATCCCCATCAAAATCCCAAATCAATTCTTCATAGATCTAGAAAGAGCAATTCTTAAATTCGTTTGGAGCAACAAAAAACCCAGGATAGCTAAAACTATTCTCAACAATAAAAGGACTTCTGGGTGAATCAATATCTCTGACCTCAAGCAGTACTACAGAGCAATTGTGTTAAATACTGCATGGTATTGGTGCAGCAACAGGCAAGTAGATCAATGTAATAAAATGAGCCCACAGACTTATGGTCACTTGATCTTTGATAAAGGAACCACAACCATCCAGTGGAAAAAAGATAGCCTTTTCAACAAATGGTGCTGGTTCAACTGGAGGTCAACATGCAGAAGAATGCGAATCAACCCATTCTTATCTCCTTGTACTAAGATCAACTCCAAGTGGATCATGGACCTCAACAAAAAACCAGACACACTGAAACTATTAGAAAAGAAAGTTGGGAAGACCCTGGAGGACATGGGCACAGGGGGAAAGTTCCTGAACAGAACACCAATAGCTTATGCTCTAAGATCAAGATTTGACAAATGGGACCTCATAAAATTACAAAGTTTCTGTAAGGCAAAGGACACTGTCAGAAGGACAAAACAGCAACCAACAAAGTGGGGAAAATCTTCACCAACCCTACATCCGACAGAGGGCTAATATCCAATATATACAAAGAACTCAAGAAGTTAGACCCCAAAGAACCAAATAACCCTATCAAAAAATGGGATACAGAGCTAAACAAAGAATTTTCACCAGAAGAAATTCAAATGGCTGAGAAGCACCTTAAGAGATGTTCAACATCATTAGTCATCAGGGAAATGCAAATCAAAACAACCCTGAGATTCCACCTCACACCAGTCAGAATGGCTAAGATTAAAAACTCATGAGACAACAGGTGCTGGCGAGGATGTGGAGAAAGAGGAACACTCCTCCACTGTTGGTGGGACTGCAAAATGGTAAAACCGCTCTGGAACCTTTGGAGGTTCCTCAGAAAATTGGGCATGTCACTTCCAGAGGACCCTGGCATACCACTCCTGGGCATATACCCAGAGGATTCCCCTGCATACAATAAAGACACATACTCCACAATGTTCATAGCAGCCTTGTTTATAATAGCCAGAAGTTGGAAGGAGCCCAGATATCCCTCAAAGGAGGAATGGATACAGAAAATGTGGTATATTTATACAATGGAATAGTACTCAGCAATTAAAAATAATGAATTCATGCAATTTGTAGGCAGATGGTTAGATCTGGAAAATATCATCCTAAGCGAGTTAACCCATTCATAAAAGAATGCACAAGAAATGCAATCACTGATAAGTGGATATTAATGAGCCCAGAAGCCCTAAACTCTCAAGGCACAATTAGCAAGTCAAATGATTCCCAAGAAGAAGAAAGGAGAGGACCCTGGGCCTGAAAAGATTGGATCCAGTTTTGTAGATCCAGAACAGAGAAATGGTGGGGTGGTGATTGGGGAATAGTTGGGGGGGAGAAGACTTATGGGATGTATGGTAGTGGGGGTGACTGGGATAGGGGGAAGCCTTTGGAATATAAACAAAGAATATAGAAAATAAAAAATTAAAAATCAATAAAAATAAATAAAAAATATAATGGCATATATGTATAAAAATACCTTAATGAATCCATTCCTTTGTATGCTAACTTAACTTTTTGAATTAAAGAAATAATGTGGATGGATGGGGAAACCAAGATCTTACATTAAGCAATCAATATATGAAACAGTAACCTGCAGTGTTGAAATCATGTTCTCTGAAGAAAAAATTCATTATGAGCCAAGAGCTTCAAAAATACTCAAAGCTAGACTATTTAATGATGAAATGTTAGGCAGAATATAGTAGGTATGTAATGGCACATACAAAGATATTACTACTCTACTTACCTTTCCATTTATTTGTATAAGTGGTTAACAGGAAGTAGATCAATTTAAA
Source organism: Apodemus agrarius (assembly GCA_964023405.1). Lineage (NCBI taxonomy): Eukaryota > Metazoa > Chordata > Mammalia > Rodentia > Muridae > Apodemus > Apodemus agrarius. Next base: position 182,014,168 of record OZ030005.1, read on the forward strand.
AGGTTGACTGTGAGCATAGTGTTAGAGACCAATGCTGTCCATTCCTCAAGTCTTGTCTCTGTTTCCTCCATCAATTCCCACACCCTCAGAGTCAGTTCTAGACCTAGACCTGCATGGCCACCAGCAATTTCTTTTCTCCTTTTATTTGTGACATCAAAGTGACTTAGAGGTCACAAAGTAATGGACCCACAAAGAGAAGTAACATGCTCTCAAGCTTCATCTGATCCTTACTTCAAGACAAGACAAGACAAGACAAGACAAGACAAGACAAGACAAGACAAGACAAGAAACTACTAATGTATCAAGCATTGTATTTCAGGATCTGTTCCTTCATTAGTTTATAACTTTTGAACAATAAACTCTTTTATTCTTTTCCTTTAGTTTTCCAAAACATCATTAAGGAACACAATATTCTGTAAGTAGTAAAAGATGTTATTTTTTTAATCTAATATTTTTAACTTGGTAACTTCAGTTTCACCCACCAAATATGGTGAAGTGCAGACAAAAAAACATAAGCAAAAAGATACTACCTCTCCAGTTAAAGATTCTAAACAAACAGAAAGCATGTCAATCATACAGATTTATCAATAAACCAGGCCCATGTGACAGAGTATTAGGTGACCACTCAGAAATTCTAAGAAGGATGTTTCCTGGCATGAGTAAAGGTCTCTGATACTAAGTGATAAATCATACAATTTATCATACAATAAATGCTCATACAATAGTGGCACAAATGTTACTGTGTAACCTACTACTTTCTGACTGAATGTAAGGCCCCCCTTTGAGATAAACACACACACACACACACACACACACACACACACACACATTCTTATGGTCTTACTCATCTGAATTTTTTTTTAACAGATGTAAACTATTTATTGAATATTTGCCACCAAATATTGTTAAATACATTATCTTGCAGCATATCGCTTTCAAGTTAAAATGTCAGAAACAAACACCAATATTTACAGTTCTTGTAAGGAATGTTATATAATGACACATTAAGGCGTAAATTCTTTTGGCTTATAATTCTTAAAAGAATGATAATAGCAAAAGTGATGCAAAATCTTCAGTGTGAGATTATGAGTAAGCTACATTTTACAAAAATATGGTGTAAGATGGCAATAATCCCATTCGACATCCTGGATTGGATCCCTTCAGGAGGGACTGATAATTTATACAGTCAAACTTTAAAATTTACAGATAAATGCAGTTTAATACTGCCACTGAGAAGTACATCTCAACATATACAACTTTCAGGCCACAGTTTTGAAGGTCTGAAGTATCAAGTTGGTTTGATGAATTAGCCGGTTGGCACTTACGAACACATTTATTGCCTTGCCATCTTTAAAATATGTCTTCAGAGTGTCACTGAAACTTTTTGAGTATTTTACAAATTCTTTCTTTTGGTGTTCAAGTGCCCTGCGGTTCTGGTATTGATATTTTTTGAAGACATTATTCACTGTATCAAGTAGTTCTTTTATTGCACTAGCTATATCCTTGATTGTCTGCAGAAACCTCACCCTGTCATTGATCTCATCTGGAATCTTACTGAGAATCTGTTTAAGTGCCTGTGCCTTTTCATTTAGGTCCTGGAATTCTGGCTCTGGTCATTCAATCATGTACTCTTCTACGTCATCAGCTGCCATACGAAGGAGGGACTCGGTGAAGTTAACTTCTACACTTTTTTTCTCTAATATTTTCATAATGATGTCTTGTGTGAGGCCTGGATTTTCCTTTTCAGCCTTAATGAAAGCGGCTCTCAGAGTCTGAGCTGCAGACAAATTTACTCGTTCTAGCTCATTAAACACAGGATACATGACTGCATAGAGAGGCATAGAAACCATGGAAGTGGTCTCAGCTTCATTCTTCATCTCTTCCATTGTCATCCTCATTCAAAAGCCAACTACAGTAGAAAAAGCAATGCTAAAATGCAGAGGAATCTTCATTCACTGCCGAATTTCTTCCCTTTTGTATGTGTATGCGATAAGGACTGGTATACAAAGAAGAACAGCAATCGGCAACTGAGGCACGGACTTCACTTCCCACCTTTGGAGCCCTCTTCAACTCCCGGATCAATTCACTCCGGCGACGCCGGAAGGACCCCTGAATTTTTTTAATCTTTTATCAACCATATCCTTCTAGCTGACAGAGAAGGTAGGACAGGAAACGCAGTCCTCCCTTCAGGCCTGAGAACAGGTCCAGATAAAGGCTTACAAGGGGCTTTGGTTAAGCAGGAGAATCTAAAGCAAGCAGTTGTGCTGTAGATGACAGCTCCGACTGAATCCATCTGGCAGATGAAGAACTGTGCTTCAGAGAGCACTGCCCCGGCTGCCGTGGAGAAGCTGCTGCTCTCTACACGTCTGACAAAATTAGCCTGCTCTTATTTTGGGGGGGAAAAAGAGACTTTTTGTATCCTAATAATGAATTTCAAAATAAACTATGTCTGGAAACTTTGACAAAAAAGAACTGTTTAAAATGTTTTCTAATCAGGAACATTTCCTTAGACTTGCTGAGCACAGAACATTCAATAATCTACAGATAACAGCAGCCCATGTGTCAGAAAAGCAGTATACCACAAAAGCTGTATACCTTCAGGTGCCTGTGTACCTGGCATGGTATGATACCATAATCCTTATTTAAGATAAACCTCAGCAGCCAGGCAGGACGGTCTTGGTGATAACTGTGTGTCTCAAACTTGGGACAAATAGCTAACTGAGATGCCTATTTAGCATATCAAAGCAGACCTGGCCATCAGGGTCTCCCAGCATCCCTCAGTCTACCTGTTACAGGGTATGGCTGCCAAGCTTGGGCTGCCCTTCCCCCAGCTACCCTTCCCTAGAAAACCCAGCCATTTTGGTTACCTGGTCCTTCTCATCTACCCTTTACTCTCCTGGACTCTTGGTTTCCTGATCCCCTGGCTCTCCCCTCTCCCCTCCAACCTCTCTTCACATGACCCAGCCTCACACAGTCATGTCCATTTGGGAC